>JAJHNS010000103.1:0-79894 GCA_027564155.1 Gymnocypris eckloni scoliostomus
ATTATAAATAATAAATACATATTAATATAACAAATAATGATATTATTTATTTATTTTTAAACATTTACAATAAATAATTTATAAATAAATATGTATTTATATTTTATTTAGAATACAAAGACTTGAATCCCTCCTGAATACAGACATAAATAATAATTAATTCATAAATAAGATATTAATTGATTTCTTAAAAAAAATTATAATAATAATTTAGCAGCATGTAATAGTATATTATAATAAGTAAATATATATATATATGTGTGTGTGTTTATTTGTTATATTTCATGTAACACAATAACTGCTCATTTATTTTCCTATAGCAAAATAAATACAGTGGGGCAAAAAAGTATTTAATCAGCCACCAATTGTGCAAGTTCTCCCACTTAAAAAGATGAGAGAGGCCTGTAATTTTCATCATAGGTATACCTCAACTATGAGAGACAAAATAAGGAAAAAAAATCCTGAAAATCACATTGTAGGATTTTTAAAGAATTTATTTGCAAATTATGGTGGAAAATAAGTATTTGGTCAATAACAAAATTTCATCTCAATACTTTGTTATATACCCTTTGTTGGCAATGACAGAGGTCAAACGTTTTCTGTAAGTCTTCACAAGGTTTTTACACACTGTTGCTGGTATTTTGGCCCATTCCTCCATGCGGATCTCCTCTAGAGCAGTGATGTTTTGGGGCTGTCGCTGGGAAACACGGACTTTCAACTCCCTCCAAAGATTTTCTATGGGGTTGAGATCTGGAGACTGGCTAGGCCACTCCAGGACCTTGAAATGCTTCTACGAAGCCACTCCTTCGTTGCCAGGCGGTGTGTTTGGGATCATTGTCATGCTGAAAGACCCAGCCACGTTTCATCTTCAATGCCCTTGCTGATGGAAGGAGGTTTTCACTCAAAATCTCACGATACATGGCTCCATTCATTCGTTCCTTTACACAGATCAGTCGTCCTGGTCCCTTTGCAGAAAAACAGCCCCAAAGCATGATGTTTCCACCCCCATGCTTCACAGTAGGTATGGTGTTCTTTGGATGCAACCCAGCATTCTTTCTCCTCCAAACACGACAAGTTGAGTTTTTAACAAAAAGTTCTATTTTGGTTTCATTTGACCATATGACATTCTCCCAATCCTCTTCTGGATCATCCAAATGCTCTCTAGCAAACTTCAGATGGGCCTGGACATGTACTGGCTTAAGCAGGGGGACACGTCTGGCACTGCAGGATTTGAGTCCCTGGCGGCGCAGTGTGTTACTGATGGTAGCCTTTGTTACTTTGGTCCCAGCTCTCTGCAGGTCATTCACTAGGTCCTCCCGTGTGATTCTGGGATTTTTGCTCACAGTTCTTGTGATCATTTTGACCCCACGGGGTAAGATCTTGCGTGGAGCCCCAGATCGAGGGAGATTATCAGTGGTCTTGTATGTCTTCCATTTTCTAATAATTGCTCCCACAGTTGATTTCTTCACACCAAGCTGCTTACCTATTGCAGATTCAGTCTTCCCAGCCTGGTGCAGGTCTACAATTTTGTTTCTGGTGTCCTTTGACAGCTCTTTGGTCTTGGCCATAGTGGAGTTTGGAGTGTGACTGTTTGAGGTTGTGGACAGGTGTCTTTTATACTGATAACTAGTTCAAACAGATGCCATTAATACAGGTAACGAGTGGAGGACAGAGGAGCCTCTTAAAGAAGAAGTTACAGGTCTGTGAGAGCCAGCAATCTTGCTTGTTTGTAGGTGACCAAATACTTATTTTCCACCATAATTTGCAAATAAATTCTTTAAAAATCCTACAATGTGATTTTCTGGATTTTTTTTTCTTATTTTGTCTCTCATAGTTGAGGTATACTGATGAAAATTACAGGCCTCTCTCATCTTTTTAAGTGGGAGAACTTGCACAATTGGTGGCTGACTAAATACTTTTTTGCCCCACTGTATAAAAAGTTCATAATGTATTGATTTATTCTAAACCAAAATTAAATTTGATGATATTTAAAACAGCAGTCCGTAAGTTCTGCCTTTTTGTCGCCATCTAGGTTTGAAAACCTGGAATTGCAGTTTCTTGCGGAATTATCTTCCGTGCGTGGGTTTGTTCCGGCACAGCTCCAGCGCGGATGAATCTAATGTTTTGAGGTGAATATGAAGAGCTCTTTTCCAAAACGCTATAAATCCATTTTAATAGTTTTCATGAAAATGACATTTTTTTACCAAGACCCATACATTTTGTTAATATTCAATTTATCATGTTAAAATGGTCTGTTGGCTCAGTCTGAACATGTTAAACAATGATTGTTAAATGAAACAACAATATTGTCGATTACAAATGCAAAGTTTTTTATTTTTTTTCTCAAAACGCTACAAATCCATCCTTTTTTTTTTATGTTGGTTTATGTCATAAAAAAAGACATCTCGAACGGGTCTCGAACCCGGGTTTCCGGTGCGGCAGGCAGGCGTTCTAACAAGGAACGCCAAAGGCTACAGCCTCTAGCGTCAATCGGTTAAACACCACCTTTATAGAATAGGTATACACATCTGTTACATTGACATCCCACAGTGGGTATTAACGCGCCACCTGAGAACCTTCTTTTTTGTTGTTTTTTGTGATTTTCTTTGTCCAGTCTGCGTTTTCTACCCCAGGTGTAGGTCTCACTGGCTCATCCAGGCCATCAAAAGTGTTATTAGAGTTTAAAGCACTCATTGTGAAGACTGAGCACAAACATGTTGGATTGCATCAAACGAATTCTGATTGGTCGAGAGGATATATCGCATTTAGGCTAAAAACAGGTTCGGCGCTTATAGCGGTTTGGAAAAGAACTGCATCTTGCAGTATATTTTAAACAAGGAAATATAGCGATTTGGCATGAAACATTGATGGAGCAGTGAATAGGTTCAGTACACAGCAAAATGGCATGACGAACTCATTTTTTTTAAATTTGGCGTTTATCGCGTTTTGGAAAAGAGCTCTTCATATGTAGCTGTGTAGCTAGCAGTGTAGCTAATGTGTATCTACCGGTGTGGATACTGTGCTTAGGAATCACAGATTTCTGCTTACGTCTTGGAATATATGACCCAAATAAGAATTTTCACCATATATTGCCATCTGAACAAGTATCAGCAGCCATATAGCCCTGTAGCCCAAGACTGGTTGCCCACTGAAGCGAAGCAGGGTTGAGCTGGTCAGTACCTGGATGGGAGACTTTCTGGGAAAATTAGGTCACTTCTGGAAGAGGTGTTAGTGAGGTCAGCGGGGGTGTGTGGGTCCTAACGCCCCAGTGTACTATACTATACTATACTGTAAAATAAAAGCACCGTCGGATGAGACGTTAAACTGAGGTCCTAACTCTCTGTGGTAATTAAAAATCCCAGGATGTCCTTCGAAAAAGAGTAGGGGTGTAACCCCGGCATCCTGGCCAAATTTGCCCATTGGCCTCTGACCATCACGGCCTCCTAATCATCCCCATACACTGACTGGCTTCATCACTGTCTCCTCTCCACTGGTGTGTGGGGGGCGTTTAAAGACGCAGCGGCATGCTCGAATCTCCCGCGGAAACCTACCCGTACCACTCAAAGTAGAAAACATTATTATAAGCTAACCATGGTGAATTGGGCTAAAGTAAAGTGACAGTTTAGAACACTGGCTGATTATGTACTTTCTAAAATATCGATTTTGGATCATTTTGAACCAAAAAAGTTACGGACTGCAGCTTATTCATTTATATTAAATTTAGAACAAGAACAAAAAAAAAAAAACTTCTGAATTCACACAAAAAATAAATATAGCATAAATATTAAATAATTTAATAGCACTAAATAAATAAATGTTTATTTGTTTATATTTAATTTAAATACATTTAGTGAATGACATTTAATGTCTTATAACAGTTTTTGAAGGTCTCTCATTAGATTCATCAGTTATCCGTGTGAATCAGACTCACTTACTTCATGAACATGAAGTCATTAATGTCCTCATATGAAATTCAAAATCAGCAAGCGTTGAATTTGAACTGAATTAAGTGCACTTAAATTGTTCAGGCATTGTTCAGAGCAAAAACTATAGCTACACAGGGAGAGGCTAAGGAAAGAGAGCAAATGTGTTTGTTGTTTTTTATGAAGAAGACGGAGCAGAAGTCAAGTGATGACGGAAGAGATGAGTTTTCAGGTGTCACTTGAAAATTGTCAAGGATCCAGCATTCCGGATGGGGGGGGGAAGTTCATTCCACCAGCCAGGAACGGTGAACGAGAATGTTCTGGAGAGTGATTTTGTGCCTCTCTGTGATGGCACCACGAGGCGACGCTCACTAGCAGATCTCAGACTTCTGGAGGGGATGTAGATTGTCATCAGTGAGTGGAAGTAGGAGGGTGCTGAGCCTGTGGTTGTTCTATATGCAAGCATCAGTGTCTTGAACTTGATGCGAGCTGCAACCGGGAGCCAGTGCAGGGAGATAAAGAGAGGTGTAACATGGGCTCTTTTGAGTTCGCAGAAGACCAGTTGTGCCTCTGCATTCTGAATCATCTGTGAAGGTTTGATTGTGTTGATGGATGTCCAGCTAGAAGAGCATTGCAGTAGTCCAGTCTAGAAATGACAAGGGCCTGGACAAGAAGTTGTGCAGCATGCTGTGTAAGGAAGGGCCTGATCTTTCTGATGTTGTAAAGTGCAAACCTGCAGGATCGAGCTGTTTTTGCAATGTGGTCTTTGAAAGTCAGCTGGTCATCAAAAATGACCCCAAGATTTCTGACCGAAGCTGATGGGGTAATTGTAGAAGAACCTAGCTGGATGGTGAAATCATGCTGTAGAGTTGGAGTGGCAGCAAAGACAAGAAGCTCAGTCTTTGCCAGGTTTAGCTGTAGGTGATGTTCTTTCATCCATGCCGAGATGTCCGCCAGGCAGCCAGAGATGCGTGCAGATAACATTGGATCATCTATATATAGCATTAATACCTTCTCCATTGTACTTAAGGAATATAAGATGATTTCATTTAACTATTCTTTATGATTCTCATCAGGAAAGAAGGACTGACACTGATTATAATATGAATAAACCTAGAATTAGGACCGAAAGAATAAACATACAGTAGGAGTGACGGAAAATAAAGATGGGACAGCGGAAAAGAGAAACCCAAAAGGAAAGACTTTGGGATAACCAGAGAGATCAACGGAGAGTCCCAGGACGCCAAACCCACTAGACAGCTAGACAGATGGAGCGGCCAAACGAGTCCATTTAAACACTAAATTGGATCTCCTGGAGATGAAGATGCACATTATAAAAATACTTAATTTTTATGATTTATGTTGGCTAGGAAAATGAATACTGCAGAAATCAGCAACTCATATTTTCATATGAACTCAGTGCGCGCAATAGTGCAGATGTGCATGTATCACTAGCATATATTTTCATAAACCGCACCAGCCAGGAATATTTCAGTGGAGTAACAAATGCAATAGAGAAATGCACTTTCCATCAACTTAACTGTCATGAAAGCTCATTTAATATGTGCTTCAACAGTTCGAGAAATGAACATCAGCACATTTGTTCACATTCATATAAATGGAGAGCTGTTTTATATATTCAAATAAATAAATAAATAAATAAAGTTTCCCACCCTGCTGCTCTTGGATGACTGAATTTCACATGAGTTTGTATTTTCATTATTGGCATTTCTTGCCACTATACAGGCACTTTTACGATGTTTATTATAAACAACAGATTGTTAAATAAAGGTCATATAAAAACGGTTTTGGAAGCTTTCTACCATGCCCTCATTTATTTTTGCTACATTTTAAATGCCTTTTATGTTTAGGTTTTATTTATCCATGTTCCAGACCCAAGACTTCAATAATAAAATATTAAAATCATAAAAAATAAATGGCATTTTGAAAACCATGAGCTAAACTAAGAGGGAAAACAAACATAAATCTATTCAATATGATTTATATGAATCATTTTGCTCAAAATAAATATTTTCCAAAGTTATTGCACATTTACTGAGGGAACAACAGAGAACTTGAGATGAAATGTGAAAGTGAAGAAATACATAGAATAAATACATTTCTTGTGAGAGAAATGGGGGGGGGGTAATTGATAAAGCATGGTCAAATAAAAACTTACTAAAAAAACTTTTTTTAAAGGTGGAGCAAAACATTTTGACTCAGAAATTGCTAGTCAATTTTACAATCACAAACAAATGACAAGTAACTAAGGAAGCCTGTTTCCACTTTTGAATAAAAAAAGGTAATTGAGAATTTGTATCTCGCAATTCTTACTTTTTCTCAGAACCGTGTGATATAAAGTCACATTTGCAAGTTATAAAGTCAGAAATGAAAGAAACTTTAAATTGCAAAAAAAAAAGAAGCCAGAATTGTAAGTAAAAAATGTCTCTCAGTTTTCGCAGTTTATATTTGACAATTTTGACTTAATTTCTCGCAATTGCGAGTTTATCCCCCACAATTCTGACTCAATTCGCAAATGCAAGTGTCACGCAATTGTAGAAATAGTAAAAATAGTATTTTTTTTACAAGTATTCCAATCATCTTACTTACAACTTAGAAAAATCCCTTTTTATAGCACAAGAAGTGTTTAATCTCTGAACGTCCACATGATCAGGGGCGTCACCAGTGGGGGGAAAAGGGTGACAGAGTGCATACGGCCCAGAGGTCTGGGAGGCCCGCGATCGCCTACTGGCCATCGGGAGCACCGGGACATTCCATTCAAATAGTGGGCCGATCGCCGAAAAGATGGAGAGCTACCCAATATTAGGCGCTGTTTTTAAATTACAGCGAAAGCGAATGCGAAACCGCATAAAGCAAAATGCTCCAAAAGCGCGAAGCAGCTTTGCATCCACCAGCTGCTCGTCAAAGCAGAGCGTATCAGTCACCCGCACAGCGCTGAACGTGCACCGCGCTTGCGGCGCTTCTGCCATCATTTATAAGATCACTCGATCGATTCAGATGTGACACAGAATTGTTATACAGTCGTGTAATATGAGAAAGGTTAGTGATGCTGGCTGAAAACAGCCACGAGAATGAGGTATATTGGTAAACGTTAATAGGCTTGTCCATTCAGCACCATATTAATTTAACGAACTTATTAACACTGTACAAATAGCCTATGTGTTGGCAGAAAAGTATTTATTAATGTTACTGTTATTACATATTGGGGAATAAGCTATTTAATTTAATCGAAGCTGGTTTGTGTAGTTTCTTCATGTTTATTTTCAATTTTTCTTTTTCTTTTATAATTTATTATAATTTATTTTAAAAACCATATAACCATGGTAATGACGACCATGGTTTTACTTCTTGTGACCACCATCCTACTAATACTTGTCAGTTAAACTCTGGATACTTCTTTCTTTTTAGATGTTCAGTTCTAATTAATTTTTATTTAAGTAAAATGTTAATTCAGTAAACCGTATGAATTTCTTTGTTCTGTGGAACATAATTTGAGAAATTCAAGAATTGTTTGTCAATACAGTAGAAATCAAGGGTAACCAAAAAGGTTTGGTAACATTCTACAAAATCGTATTTTGTGTTCAACATAAAGTCGTTTGGAAGGACATAAGGGTGACAGAAAGATGACAGAATTTTTAGCAGTAACTTTCCAGCAGTCTAGCTCAAAATCAATGCTTTACTGTCAAATGCTTTTCTATGTGACAAAAATGCATTATTAAGTGTGTTGTATTTGTCGTGAATTCAGTAATATCTATTGTTTCTGTCCTGTGTTATTTATTCATTGATTTGCTTCAATTGAATGCCCTATGACGCATCACCCCCAACGTTATTTTACATTTTACAATAGCTCCTATTGTGAAAATACATTATTTTTGATGATTTATGTTGGCTAGGAAAATGAATACTGCAGAAATAGGAATACTCCTATTGTTTCCCATTGTGGAAAATTCAGTGCATAGGGCCCAGAATTCCTAGCGAGCGACGGCCTGCACATGATCAAAACAGTCCACAGCTGAAGAAAGTCCATAAATAAATACCAGCCACCTCTACAACACTGCTGATCTTAGTTGGAAACAACTAATAATTGTTGAGATGTAATGGCTCTTCACACACACAGACACAGGAGCCGCTTGAGGACTATTTTGAAAAGGCATCTTGTGTGGATTAAAGGTCTGCGCTCTTTGACTGACACAGGGGTCAATTTCGAAACTCTGCTCTTCCTTTGAGATTGATCAGCGTTTAACCGCTCACCACACAGACGTCACTGCCTGCTGTCGGAAAGAAAGACAAATATTGGCATCGGGCTCAAACTGCCAGATGGAAAAATCTAAACGAAGGGAAAAACCATTCAAATGAGTGCTTTAGAAAAGAAAAGACAGAAGAGGAAGAATATAAGGAACCGGAAAAAGTTTGACTATGAGGTGCAGACAGAGTGTGATGGGAATCAAATCAGTAACAGAACCAGAAAGAGGCTTAACCAGAGCTGTGATTTACACATATATTTTTCAGAACTACTGATCTATCTACCAACCCTCTGTACCAACTTACATATCTACTGTCAATATGTCTACCCATATATCCATTTCTATATCTGCCAACCTATCCTTCCATCCATCAACCTATCGACATACCTATCAATCTACTTCTCTACCAATCGATGTTTATATATCTACCTATCTATCATCCGGCTACCAACTATATGTCTTCCTACCTACAGTATCTATCCATATATCTACCCATCCAACTACCTACAAATATTTCTACCATGTATCCATCTACACCGCGTGCAGAATTATTAGGCAAGTTGATTTTCTGGTTATATATTTTTTTCAAAAACATTTTACCAATTCCAAACCACATCAATCTTAATAACTAGCCATTATTTTGTGTTTAATTATTTATAAGTGATATATAATTGTCCATGAAGGCTGGAAGTCAAAAACTCCTTATATTCAGGTGTGCAAAATTATTTGGCAGGTTATCTTTTACAGATAAAATGAGCCAAAAAAAGAGAATTAACTCAGACTAAAAGTGAAAAATTATTAATGGCCCCTTGGGGAGGATGCAATACTAAAGCATTAATAGAATTTGCAAAGTTAAGGCATGACCATTGGGCAGCAAAATGTTCATTGGGTCAGCATGGTCAGAAAAAAACAGGTGGAGAAGAAAAGACACATTAACTGCAAAATAATTAAGAATTAATGTGAAGAATTAGGTGAGAAAGCATCAGGAACCATTTAGTCTCCAGTGCCATCATTTCCGTGATATTGATGTAATTTGGAATTGGTCAAATGTTCTTGGAAAAAATCTATCTACCCGTATGCCTATATATTTACCTATGCATATATCTACCCACATATCTACCTATCAACCCATTTATTGACCTACCAATCTAAATCAACCCATATCGATCTACCCATCAACCCATCTACCTATCTATCTACCCATCATTCCATCTTTCTACCCATCAATTTACCATTAACCCATCTATCTATCTATCTATCTATCTATCTATCTATCTATCTATCTATCTATCTATCTATCTATCTATCTATCTATCTATCTATCTATCTATCCATCCATCTATCTATTTACCCATCTACCCATCTATCTATCTACCCACCCATCTATCTACTCATCCTTCTACACATCTATCTAACCATCAACCCATTTATGTACACATCTATCCATCTATCAATCCATCCATCTATCCGTCTATCTATCCGTCTATCTATCTATCCCCCCATCTATCTACCCTTCCATCCATCCATCTGTCTACCCATCTATCTACCCATCAACCCATTTATTTACCCATTAACCCATCTATCTATCTATCCATCCATCCATCTATATATCTACCCATCCATCTATTTACCCATCTACCCATCCATCTATTTACCCATCTACCCATCTATCTACCCACCCATCCATCTACTCATCATTCTACCCATCTATCTAACCATCAACCCATTTATGTACACATCTATCCATCTATCAATCCATCCATCCTCTATCTATCTATCTACCCATCTATCTACCCTTCCATCCATCCATCTTTCTACCCATCAACCCATTTATTTTCCCATCAACCCATCTATCAATCTACCCATCACCCCATCCATCCATCCATCCATCCATCCATCCATCCATCCATCCATCCACCTATCTACCCATCTATCAAATCAAAGTTTATTTATAGGGCTTTTTTTTAAAACAACAATTGTTTACCGAAGTGCTGTACAAGCATAATTCAATTAAAACAATTTTACACATAAAAAAAGCAACAGACATTAACACTGACCAGATACATAAAACAGCTTTCATACGGAGTATAAAAATACATTTTAAGACTGGATTTAAAACAGCAAGTGTTTGGGCCTGCCTAACATATAGGGGCAGGTTATTCCAAAGTTTTGTGGCTGCGACATCAAAAGCCCGGTCAGGTCACTCCTGCTTTTTAGCCTTGTTCGAGGTACAGCCAAGAGTAAACGATCAGCAGACTTAAGTGCTCTCGATGGATCATGTGGCTGTATTAAATCAGAAAGTTAACTTGGTGCCAATCCCTTTAATGACTTATAAACTAAAACATTAAAATAAATTATATAATGAACAGGGAGCCAATGAAGAGATGAGGTACAACTCCTGAGGCAAGACTACTATTTATGATTTCCTGAATTTTAGGTCCAAGGGTTTTAAAAAACATTCTTTATCTACCCATTAACCTATCCATTAATCCATCCACCCACTCATCTACCAATCAACCTAAATATCTAACCTTCAACCCATCCATCAATCTACCCATCTATTGACTTGTCAACCCATACATCTCTCTACCTAAATATCTACTTATCCATCTATAACTAATCAACCCATATACTGTACCTACCTATATATATACACCTACCCATAAACACATGTATCTACCTATCAGCCTATCTATTTATCCATCTATCTTCCTACCTACTCCATCTATCGATCAAGGTGTCAGACATGAGATCAGCAGACAGAAGGTTTGCCGTTTAACTAGCTCCATGTCTCCTGCGAGGGAGGCTAAAAATACAGAGAGAAAGACGGAGGTTGAACAGACGTTCACTCTCTGAGATGCTTTCTCACCGGTGTTGACTTACAGAGCCTGGCACTCGACATCCAAACAACTCCTGTGGCCTCGCACACTTCCTGAAAATCTCTATACCTCATCATCCAGCAGCAAGGCCCAGAACCAATACAGTTACATATAATGTAAACACATGACGGGTGAAGATAATCACAGAACATATACTGTCAGCTTCTTTTAAATTACCCTATAAAGTGGAAGATACAGATTAGCATTCATGAAACTTCTCTGATAACCAACACCGGTGGGAAAGTCGTACTCTGTTAGCACAGACGTTTGCACGTAGGCTGACGCAGCGTTTTCAGAAATAGTCCATCACAGGTTGTGTGCTAAGATAACACACAAACACACACACAGCTAACACGTCACAAGTGCTACCCTTAAACAGATCAAGTAACCCGAGGATTTCAGCATCAAGCTTTTAAAGGTAGTCCTGGTTTTATTTAAAAGCCGTGCTTCCGGAACAAGCATCGAATCACGATGGACAGACGAGCACTTTGCCAAGAGGAGGTCAGGGTGTCCGGGGCAGCGGGGCCTGACGCAAATGGAGAGGGAAAGTAACTCAATCCAGGTCCTGTGATTACTGGGAAAAACGTCACGGTGCAAAAAGCATTAACGATCGCGAACGCCAAGTTGTTGAAAGTCATATCGAGTCATGAAAAACCACCAGCGGCTGCAGCATTCATTTTCATTGAGGCCACATTGCTCAACGGCATCTGTTAAGGCGATATAAAAGACTAAAAACAGCTTTAAAAAGGGGAAATAAAAACATAACTTTCTCATATAACTATCAAGAAGCCACTCAGGGGGGATGAAAATGGTAAAACTGACAAAACACACTGATAACTAGTCTGGATTTAAACAACACATCGCATACCGATGATCTTGAAGAGCCCAGATCAGATTTCCCAAATCAGGACAGGTTGCAGAAACAGCAGATCATAACACAGAAGATTTGGGGAATTCCTCATTTAAACTAATTCAAACACAGGACTGACTGTCAACTTCAAAGTAGAACTTCTAATATATACACAAGTTGTTTGTCCTTTGTAAAAACTCTCAAATAAATGCATTAGATCTGTAATCTGGCACACAAATTAATATTAATAATCATAATAATAACAATAGAAATGGAAAGGAAAACAATTAACAAAAGAAAAAAAAGAAAAAGGAAATAATTAAGTATTAAATATACAAATAAAAATCTAATGCAAAAAAACTGATTTAGATAAATACAATTGAATAATATATCATAATAATAAAAATAATAAAAAGTATCAATCAAATATAAATATCTACTAATAATTATTACATATAAAAAATATAAAATAGTATATAAAGAAAAGAACACTGTAATACCATGTTTGATATCAGATTGAAATAAAAAATTCTGGCAAATCTTACTTTTGAAAACTTTAATTAGAAGAAAAACACACAAACAAACCTAGCTGACAGGAAAGCTTCCCTAACTGAAGAATCATCCGTTAGTGATCTTTGTCATAATCGGCTAAACTTGAGGCTTTAACTATGTGAAACCGAGCGGATCAGTGTATCATGAAACAGCCCAGAAGTGGAAGAAAAGCCTCTCGTTATTTTGCCACGACACTAATTGTCCTGAATCGCTCCGAGGAAGTGTTTGCCAGACTGCGGTCGACCTCAGGACGGGGGACGGCAGATTGGCCACATGTGGAGAGAGAACCTGGCACTACCAAGTACTCAGACGGGAACACTTTACATGGAGAAGCACAGAGTGACAAATAACAACACAATACCAGTGCAGCAGTTATGAAGTGAAGAAGACTATAGTCTGAAGTCCTCTTTTTAAAAACATAGTCAGACTCCTTTAAGTTGACTAAAAACAGTAACAAATCTCTCTTTAGAAAAATAGACAACTAAAATATTAAACTTTTGGGGAAATTGTTTTATATATTGTTTTATTAACTTTTACAATATATACATTTACCAAAAGTATCAAATTAATTAAATATAAATAAATAAATATAAATTAACAATAATAAGTAAACATAAAATATATCATAAAATGAATATTCAATTAATGCCCTAAAATCCCAACACTATATACTAATTCAATATTAATAATTATATTAGTATTATTATCAATATCAATACCAACATCAATTACATTAAATATAAATATTAACGAACAATTATAATATAAATGATTCAATAAATATATATTCAAATTAAATTAATATTCTAAAACCCAAACACTACATATTTTTTTTAAATATAAAACATTGTTAGCATTAATATCAATATCAATAACATTACCTAGAAATGAATACCAATTAATCCATTAATATAAATAATAAATTACATACAAAATAATAATATTTCTTTTACATTATATTAATATTTTTATATCCAAACATGAATTTTAATATTTGTACTGCAGAATTCTAATTTAAGATTAATACTGGTGAAATTAATATTAATAGTAATATCATTCTTAATATTAAAGTTTACTAATAAACATTTAATATTTAAACAGTTAAATTTAAAATACAAAAAGTCAACATTAAACTCTAAATACATGAAATATTAAAATTACATACATGATTTATTAATATTTAATGTTAAAAGTTATTAATAAAAGTTACATTTTGAAAAAGTTTAAATTGTGCACAGTAACACCAAGAATATGTTTTGAACAAGGTTAGTGTTCATTACATGTTAACTTTAGTGACTACAACGCATGATCTATTCTGTGAAATGCGAAGAGAACAACATGCTCATCCATGAATCTGATCTCGCACACTTTGTACATGAAGTGGCTGGACAGCAGAAACCTGGAGATGTAATTAGAGGCAAGCGTTTACAGATCGCTTGACTGGCTTTCATTTCCTCACAGCCACATTTAAAGTGCTCAGTGTCTTCAAAGCACAATGTGCAAACTCCGATCCAACCTGCAGAAATCAGCAGCCAAATTACATTTACATTTATCCAAAGAGACTTACAGTGCATTCAGGCTATACATGTCTTTTATCAGTATGTGTGTTCCCTGGGAATTGAACCCATGACCGTTGGTGCTGCTAACGCAATGCTCTACCACTGAGCCACAGGAACAGACAGACTCAGCAGTACTTTGTGTCTTTGTCACAGGACTCTAGACTTGAACTTCCTGAAGAAGTGAGACTGAATCTGAATCACTGCGCTCCGTTCCAAACACTGAGAGATGCTGGAGGTGAAGCTCTTCATGCTTCAGATATATAATCATGCCATTCAATCCCTGCACTTCACTTTTTACTCTTCCTTTAAACATACAGAACTACAAACAAACCATTAAACCACAGGTGCCCACTCAGCTTTATACGGATCTATGTACTAAAAGACCAAAAACAATTACATGTCACTAATTATATGTTTTTGTGTTGTTTTATTTCATTATTTCTTTTATTTCACAAATGAATGAATGAATTTGTGGCGAGTGGGGCGGGGCCGAGAGCCGTGGGAACGGAGCGAGGCCGGTGGAGTGAATGATAATGAACGACACCTGCGCCACTCACCGGTCTCGAGTCCCACGGAGGAGCTTCGGAAGGAATAAAAGGAGGAGTGACGACATTGGAAGACGAGAGAGGACCAGGCCTGGGTTTTAGTTTGTGTTTTGTGTGTGGCAGTCGTCCGTGAGGGGCTGCCGCTTTTCATTTGTGTTTGTTTATTTGATTAAATATGTCTTAAATGTTCGCCGGTTCCCGCCTCCTTCTTCCCGTATCTAACAACTTCATTACATTGGTGCCGAAGCCCGGGAGGAAGGAGGGACACGCTGTCAGAGAGCCCTCGCTGCTGAGTGGGATCGCGGTGCTGAGAAGATCCGGCAGCAGGAAGTGGCGGAGACCGCCAGGGGCTGCCCGAAGCGGTGGTGCTGGAGCAAAAGAAGAACAGGTGGGACGGAAGACTCGCTGCCGTGCTCCTGGGACGAGGAGGGGTGGCTGCCATCCGAGAGGGAGCGGAGGAGTCGCCGCCGTTCGCCAGTGGGCCGGAGCCTGCTGCCATTCGCCAGGTTGGTGGAGGAGCAGGGAACGGGGGACTCGCTGCCGGCTGCCCTCGACTGGAGGAGCCATCGCCGGCCGCCAGGAGGCGGAGGAGCATCGGGCTGTCCACCAAAGAGGTCCAGTACCATCGCATGGCACATGAGTGAGCCGCTCAGCTGGTTGAGGACCGGCGGCAGTGTCCGGGAACCGGACCGAGATTTTATTTTTTCCTCTCTCTTCTCTGTCACTCCTCATCCTTCCGTCTCCTTTCTCTCGCCTCGCCTGTCCTTACCCCCAGGTACGCCGCCCGCTTACGGGCTCCCCGGGAGAGGGGAGGAGTAGAGCGCAGGCTCGGGAGTACCCGGCCTGCGAGGCGATGGGGGTATGTGGCGAGTGGGCGGGGCCGAGCCGTGGGAACGGAGCGAGGCCGGTGGAGTGAATGATAATGAACGACACCTGCGCCACTCACGGTCTCGAGTCCCACGGAGGAGCTTCGGAAGGAATAAAAGGAGGAGTGACGACATTGGAAGACGAGAGAGGACCAGGCCTGGGTTTTAGTTTGTGTTTTGTGTGTGGCAGTCGTCCGTGAGGGGCTGCCGCTTTTCATTTGTGTTTGTTTATTTGATTAAATATGTCTTAAATGTTCGCCGGTTCCCGCCTCCTTCTTCCCGTATCTAACAACTTCATTACAGAATTGTACTGTGCATTTACCGGTTTAAAATATGCAAATGTGTGCATATTCAATGTCACTAATTATATGTTTTTGTGTCGTTTTTATTTGATTTCACTTCATTTTGGATGGGATGTGGTGTATGCATGTATGGACGGATGGATGGTGCATTTACCGGTTTAAAATAAGTGCATTAGTTTTAATATGGTGATTAATTTGGATATTGTATTGTATTTTATTGTATAAACAATACAATAAAATTGTATTGTATATATATATATATATATATATTATTATTATTTTTCTTTTTCTTTAAGAATATCCTTTTGAGATCAAGATTAGAATAAATACATAAATATAAAAATTATCACTAAATTACTTAAAACAACAATAATATAATGCATTTTTTATATCCTTTTGAGATCAAGATTAGAATAAATATAAAAATAATCACTAAATTACTTAAAACAACAATAATTGAATGCATTTTTTATATAGAAATGAATAGATATGCAAACAAGCAATGTTGGCAATAGAACTTAATGGACATTTAAATAAGCTCACTCCCCAGTAGGTGATGCTAACCTGCTAATTCTAGCTGAACATCATCATCATCATCATCACTGTATCTGGTCTGACCCTCGACTGTCTGTGTTTTCGGCTGTGGGCCGCACATCTGACGGCCATGTGACTCCTGCAGGGGAACGAGTAAGTGTCTGGCCACCGCCTCACACTCCTGCTCAACAGCAGAGCACAGATGCCCCAGCCAGTGCTTTATTAGCTGAAGTTCAGCGGTTCGGCGCTGCGTCAGGTGACCATGGGGTTGGGGTTGAATTTCATCTGCAGATGGCCTCGTCACCACCAACGGAAAATCTGTCATATTAGCAGACGCTTTCCTATCCTAAACCAGAACTGGAAGAGAATATTGGTTTCATCTGCAGTAGTCCTTTATGTGGCTGTGAAGACTCAAACAAAGGGCCCACTATCAGAGCAGGGGAAAGTTACCTCTAAAAGAAATGCATGACAATATTGTGTCACTTAGTTACTTTTTATGGATAGTAATGCATTACGTTACTTTTGTCACCTCGGCTGGGCTTGTTTATTTGTTTTTAATAACAAAAAAACACAAAAGCTATATTTTTGGCAACTGTAAGGTCCCAAAGGTGAACTGAAGAAGCCTCCGGCTGAAGGAAGTGCCTCTGCAGGAGAGCCGTCAATCAATAAATGGGAAAACAAAGTAACTTGCGCTACTTATTTGAAAAGTAACTTAGATATTGCATTGTAAATTTAAAAGTAATGTGTTACTGTACTAGTTACTTGAAAAAGTAATCTGATTACATAACTTGCGTTACCTCTAAAACTGCCCACTACATAGGGACCGTTGAATGTTATTAGAACATGTGTATAAGTGTATTTAGACAGCTTGCTTCACTTGGTTTAATTAAAAAACTAAACAAAATACACTTATATTTAAAACAAAAAAATAGATATATAATACTAATAATAATAATTAATTGGAAAATAAGTCAACAAATACTAAATTAAACTTTTAAAATGTCATTTTTGCAGAGATTACTGAAGAAACTACACCTGGAGATACATCTGATCTCGACAACACTGCGTAAAAGGATCAGATTTGATCCGCATCATGAAAAGCCAATCCTGAAAATTGGATTTGAAAACCACATCAGATTTGAGCGCAGCATAAAGTCTCAGACTTCATCACTCTAGAAGAAAGCGTAACATTTCACAAGACGTCTGAGACACAAAGTCCCGCTGAAACCTCAGCATCAGCTGTAATCAGTGTGAGCAGCCTGTGAAAACACGTCACACAAATAACCCGCTGAGGAAAAGACTCGTTAGCGCAGTGACACGAGGCTATGGAGATCGAGCAGAACCTCCCTCTTCATGATGGATACGGCCGTCAACGGTTTTCCCGCTCGCTCTCTAGTTTACTCTGCTAATGAGTCACAGAAGAGGGGCGTACGCAGAGGACAGACCGAAAACAGTGTCCGAATCCTTCGGGCCATCAGTGCTAATCATGAGCTCTGCATCCCAACCGAGCAACAGACTCATACTGTTATATTAAACACTGATAACAGCCATACGATCTCACTAAACATACATAGACACTATAGAGATACAAAAAACAGGAAATAAATAAATAAAAGTAGGTAAAAGTAAATAAATACGCAAGTATAAGAATGTCATAAATATAGATATTTTTGCATGTCTTCATTTATTTATTTATATTTACTTTATAGTATATATTTAAATTTAGTTATATGCTTAGTTATATTTATGTAAGTATAAATTAATAAAATAAGCAAATAATTTATTAAAATAAGTAAAATAATTACAAGTTAAAGTAAATACATAACTGTAAATTCATAAATAAAAATAAGTCAACAGAAATAAATAAATACATAATGAGTAAACAAAAAGAAAAAACATTTAAGTAAAATAAATAAGTAAAGTAAATAAGTAACAGTAAGTATCCATATGTAAACAAAAAGTACAACATAAATCAATAAATAAGGAAAAAGGTAAATAAAGTAAAATAACAAATAAGTGTTAATAAATATGTAAAATAAATATAAATAAATCCATAAGTATAAATGAAGAATGAACAAATATAAAGAAACAAAAACAAAAATATGTATAAATAAATAAACAAACTTCTATCATATTTTAAATATATATTTTTCTTCCCTGTGTGTCCTGTATTCTTACAGTGTCTCTGCATCTTGACTTTCAAGAGTTTACAGTAACAGAGCAATGCTATGAACACTATTCAGCGCAGAGATGATGTGTACAGCAGAATGTGTTGTCCGAGTAAAACAAGGATATCATTTCCTCTGGTAATGCATCACAGAAGTCCCAAACATTCACCAAACCTCTCAAAATCTCAACTCTGTCCAACGCCACTGAGATCAGGAGAGGAGAGGCTTGGGAAGAGCTGAAGCTCACACGAACCACAGGTCTTGATCTGGTCTGTTCTTCTCCGGTTCCCTAGGGATTCAGGGTGTCGTCTTCAGGCCCCAGCGGATGATTGAGAGTCCGTGGGACGTGCGGCGTGGCGTGGGATGGGAAGAGCTCTGCCGCACAGCCTCCATCTTGGCTCCAGGTGTCGGACACATGTGTGCGCTGGGATAATTAGCTAGAAGAGGAACGTCTCTGGGCAACGGCTCTGCTAATGAGGCCTCGGCACTGAAAAACACACGTCGCTGCCAGCTGGCCCAGAAACACACCTCTCACAGAGCCTCTTCATTAACACCACCATAGCAAAGATCTCCTTCAGCCGCTTCAATCCCGTACAGAACCTCCAGATGTTTAAAGAATTTTCTCTATTGATTTTGGCGGGAAAATCTGTGGAACTCTGCGGAATGGTTCGGAATGTTGAGATTTGAATGCTAATTTAAATAAATCAAACAGATTTATGAAGTGGATGTGCATAATTGTGTAAATGATGGGCGTGAACGCAGATACTGCCATGTGCTTGTTTATACAGAAGCTATTTAACCAGTTAGCTCAACATGTTCTCAGTGAACGGCACTAAAACTAGTAACCACAAAACATTAGAGAAACATACAGAGCCAAACGAGTCCAAAAAACTAATTCAACCACATTTCTAATGGACCAAAACAGAATTCAGTCCTTGTATCTTTAGAACTGCTTTGATGTGCAAGTAAATTATCATACAAATTCAATTATTGTGTACAGTGCATTCTTTTTTAAATTACATTATGAATAATATATGTGAAACTATAGTAAATATAATAGTAAATATATTTAGATAATATTTTAAATGAAATAAATGTTTACTTTTTCTTTATTATTCAGAATTCGATTTTAAAATAGTATATAAAATATTACAAAATGTATGATTTATTTTTAAATAAAACTATATCATAGAAAAATATATCATGTATATTGTCTACATAATGTATGCTTTTTAATTTATTCAGAATTAAAAATATATATATAAAATATAAAAAGTATATGTATTTATGAAATAATAAATATTTTATATTACAAACTGTATTATTGAATTTTAAATAATCTATATAATATATGGTATATTATGCATACCATGTAAATCACTGTGTATAGTATATTCTTTTTTATATACTGAAATTTAGTTTTAATATTTTATACATATAATAAAATCTAATATGTATTTATTACTATATGATATAATATTATATAATTAAAATATACATGATTTATTTTCAAATAATCTATATTATAGATGGAATATCATGCAATGTATATAATCATTATGAGTAATTATATATATATATTTATAAATATATATATATAAATATATATGTATATTTACAAATACAAATAAAACAGAATTCATATAAACTGCTGTTAATATTATATATATATATATATATATATATATATATATATATATATGTATTATATAAATATAAACATTATATGTATCTATTCTTATGTAAAAGGAAATACTACATAATGGCAATACATAAAGTAAATACATAAATGATCTAAATACCTATCTATACAATCTGCTGGCTTACCAACCTTAAAAACTCAAAACAACACTTCTTGCATTGGTGTCCAAAGTGACACGGGACCGATGTCAGATATGTAGAATCACAATGTGTTACATGCGCTTTAGAGAAAGTAACTGCCGGAAATCATTAGACGCACGAGAAGCATGCGTGTCACGGGTCCAACACTAACACAGCAAACACAGCGGCCCGAGAGAGCCCAAAACACAGCACACGACCACAGAAAACAGCTCAGCTGAGAGCAGATGAAGATCAGCAGACAGGTGACGCTGAAGACCTGCTTCAGAGGAGCCGTTTCAAACAGACCTGATGAGAAAAACATCACGCTGAACCAGAAGCAATGTTTACATGCTTGTGCATAACTACGGCTGAGACGCCGATTTGGACGGTCCGTGGTTAGAAAGCGCCGGGAAAACAATTATCCGCTTATCACATATTTGCCTGACAGTCGAGTATTTATGAAAACTGCCTGCTTCATCTGCAAGAACAATGACAGATGTTAAAGAGTAAATCATGAGCTCTGCATCACTACAGAGAAATAGATTCATGCCATTATACTGTTAAACACGGTGTTAACGGACCTACGGTTGATTCTTTGTCACAGGATCAATATAAACAACACTATATGCATACTGGACTCAAGGAGAGTTAGTGAGTGAAAATAGAGTTCATAAGAAATAAAACTAAATAAATAAACTAAAGGAGTATAAATGCATTCATTAATAAAAAAATTATAAATATATTAATAAATACAAATAATTAAAAGTACATTATTATAAACAAAAAGTAAAAATAAATAAAATGAAAAATAAATGTCAATTAAAAACATAAATAAGTAAAAGTGATTAAATGTAAAAACTAAAAGTATATTTAAATCCATAATTAAATAAAAAATAAATAAATACATAAATAAATAAATATGTTAACAACAACTATAGTTGTTCTTATATTTATATTTTTAAATAAATAAGAAAAACAAACAGGTAAATAATACAAAAATTTATACAATGTATAAATGCATTCATTAAAATCAATGAATGAACGAACATACAAATAAAAAAATTAAGAAATGAAAATAGGTTAATATAAACATAAAATAAGTAACTAAATAAGTGAAATTATTAAATACATAAATACAAATAAATAAATGAAATACATAAAAGTGACAATTAATGTAAAGGAAAAATAATTAAAAATAACCATATGTAAACAGAAAATAAGTATAAATGGACAAAAACAAAATAGAAAAATATATTTTACTCATACCCATTTTGTTTATATACAAATAGGTAAAGAATACAGAACAAATTCATACATAAATGTATAAATACATACAAATAGGTAAATAAATATAAAACATAAGTTAAATTACTGAATAAATAAACTAGAAGACAAACAAGTAAATAAATGTCAAAAGTATGCATGCATAAAAAGTAAAAAATAAATCCATAGCATTAATCAATCAATTCATATAAAAATGATAATATTGTAAATATATTGTTTCTCTTTTTTCCTCGTGTCCTGCATTCATACAGTGAACATCACTCTGAAGTGTTTACAGTAACGTGATGGAGTACAGTAGGTCTTTCTCAAACTGTTATTATAGTGAACTGGATTGGGTAAATGGGGTGTATTTAATAGCTGATGAACCCTTAGCACAAAACATCCCCTTCCACATAAATCAACGTCACATTTTTGCACAATGCTGGAGCAAAACAACAAATGTTGCATATCATATTTACAAATGTTGATGCTATAGAACGTAATGTTTGTATTACACGTCTCCTAACAGTAAACACTATAGATACTGCACAGCCAGGTTCACTGGGAACGACTTGAGCTGTGAGCGGTTCAAACTTCGACAGAAAGACGTTCAGAAGCCAGAAGCGCTGGAACTGTTGACTGCCTTAAGATCCAGCGGCTCACTTCAACAGCTACTCATCGTTTTAAATCGATTTTAAAAAGATGCAGGACTTCAGGAACCACGAGCCCTCACTGACAGTGGTGGTCAGTAACGGCACAACTACTACATTGTACTTAAGTACATTTTTCAAGTATCTGTACTTTACTGGAGTAGTTTTATTTTGAGTAACTTTTACTTTTACTTCACTACATTCCAAAGCATAAGATCGCATTTTTACTTCACTACATTTCATAAACATATCGTTACTCCTTATAATACATCACGTGCTCCGAGACGCAGAAGCGGTGTCTGACTCATGAACAAACTGATTATTTTCAATGAACCTGTTCAATCGGTTCGCAAATCGCAACAAACGATTCATTCACCAATTGCATTGATCCGATTGCAGCTGTTCTCGAGTCGAAAACTCACTGATTCAAATGATCCGTTTAGAGCGAGTCTTCTTCAGTGAACTGAACTCACAAGTAAAGAACCGGGAGATCTTGTGAACGCGCGCGGGCGCAGGCGCGCTACTGATGCTGTGGAAAGTACGTTACTAATGTCGAATTTTAGGATTAATTATTGTAACTGAAAATAATATTTAGGTCAAAACTGTCAGTTGTTTGTGAACTAAATCTGCTGTAAAGGGTGATCTAATTAAGCCCACTGAAATGCTTGAATGCAGACAGATCAATATCAGTGTCTCTAACGTTATGTTTTAGGTCAAAAAACAAAACATTAAAATAACACCGATTAAATAAAATAACTGATGCTCGTGTAACGGATGTATACCAGTAAGGGCTATGTGTAAACCTCACTCCCCTGACCTCAAAAAGAGGCGCTCTAGCGACTGATGCAAGAGGCTGTAGCCTTTGGCGTTCCTTGTTAGAGCGCCCGCATCCCGCGCCGGAATCCCGGGTTCGCGACCCGCTCGGAGCAAGAACGAGTTAGGATGGTGTGGACCCGGGGGAGATACACACGTTCATATTCCCCGCTGCTGTAACGTTAGCAGTTTTATTAAAATGCTATGCATTTAGACCTATGTGACGTCTGTTTTTATATTGTTTATCAACAGTATAACGTTACATTTTTATATTGTTTAGATCAACTAGCCGAGTAGACAGATATGAATGTTTATTCATAACCATACTGAAAATAAGTAAATAGTGTTAGCTGATGCTAACTGTCTAGCTAACAAGCTTGCTGGTGCTAAGTTGAGGAAATGTTTAGATATAAAGTCCAAATATCTTTATTCAGCCACCTAGATAGATTCCATCTGAGGGAAAAAGAAAGGATGTGATGTTCAGAACATAGTAACTACAGTAATTATCAGAGTGGGAAGTGATGCCCTCTGGGGGCATTTGGCCAGGGGTGTTTTTACACCACAGACAAGGTTTGAGAAGAAAAAAAAATCATTATGAAAATATAATTAGATTTTCCTTAAAATGTTCTTCCTAATTTCAGGCCTAATTCTCATGTCATATATAACTGACGCTCTGCAAAACAACAAGTTCTAAAACACTTTTTCTTACTGGTGAAGATTAGATGGTGAAATCGTCTCGGGTTACTCGTAAACCCTTGTTCTCTGAATAGGAACGAGACACCGCGCTGTTTAGCTTAACGCATCGGGAACGCCGCGTGACCGAGTCCTGAACCCATATAGAATCACGCCAATTCATTGGCTGATGGCGCGACGCCGCCTCTGACGCAATGACGCCGCCAGGTCATACTGGCGAACGCGCCATCCACTCCTCAGATTTCTCTGCCGAAAAGAATCCTGTCGGCAGCCTGAGAAGAAGCGGCCGCGTAGTTCCCCTATTCAGAGAACAAGGGTTACGCGAGTAACCCGAGACGTTCTCTTTCATAGGTAACTCTACACCGCGCTGTTTAGCTTAACGCATCGAACGATATACCAAACACGCCAAGCTGAAAACGCTGCCTATCTGGCCCAATAATGAACCAACAACATACGGTCGGTTCAAACAGACAGGACCTGAGAACCTGGAGCCGTATCAACATCAAGGTTGTAAAACCTGACAAAGGTGTGCGGAGAGGACCATCCTGCCGCAACACAAATATCCTCCAGGGTACCCTCTAAAAGAGCTTGAGAGGAGGCTACGCCTAGTAGAATGCGCCCAAGACTAAGAGGTGAAGGAGTTCCCGCCTCATAAGCCAGCGAAATAGCATCTCTCACCCAGTGAGAAATCCTCTGCTTTGACGTGGCAAGCCCGCGCGACCAGCACCAAAACAGATCAATAACTGGGGAGATTTTCTCCAAACCTTGAGCGATCCACATATAGCTTCAATGCCCTGACCGGGCAGAGCATGTGGAGTCTCTCATCCTCACTTGAAGCAAAGGGAGGGGATGGAAAGAGTGAAGAGTGACCACTTGAGAACGAAACGCAGCGTGGACAAGACCTTGGGAATGTAACCCGGCCTAGGCCGCAGGGTAACTTTGACTAGACCCGGGCAAAGTCCATACACGCTTTCACTGACAGAAAAGCCTGCAGATCTCCAACTCTTTTCAGTGACGTAAGCGCCAGTAAAAGAACAACCTTAAGAGTCAGTATCCGATCCGAAGCTGACTCTAAGGGCTCAAAAGGGCCGTCACTAGTCCTTCGAGGACGACTGACAAGTCCCAAGAAGGAACTGCCGTGGGGCGAACAGGCCTAAGGCGTCTGGCCCCACGCATGAAAGCGGAGACCAACCGATGCCTCCCAAGGGGATCTCATCCAGCTCTCTCCGAGCTGCAATGGCCGCCACATAAACCCTAAGGGTGGTAGCAGCCGCCCGCTGTCAGCCTTTCTTGCAAAAACTCAGCACTGGACCAACAGGGCAGTTAACTGGGTCGATTGCACGAGTCAAACACCACGATTCAAAGACGCCCACTTGGAAGAGTATAGCTTCCTGGTAGCGGGGCTCTGGCACTGGCTATGGTTTCCTGAACTCGGCAGGCAAACCATCAATTACAGCCCTTGGCCCTGTATGGGCCATACCCACAACTTCCAGAGCTCCTGAGGATGCCAGATCTTGCCCTGAAGCTGGGACAGTAAGTCCCGCCTGATCGGAATCTCCCAAGGAGGCCGATACAAGAGGGAGTTAGCTCCGAGAACCAGGTCTGGGAGGGCCAGAATGGGGCTATGAGAAGGAGACGGGCACCGCCACCTTCACTCTGCATAGTACTGCCGGAATCAGCTTTATTGGCGGAAACGCAGACAGACTGACATTCGGCCATGGGTGGGCGAACGCATCTATGCCTAGAGTCGCCGGGAAACTCAGGGAGAACCAGAGCGGGCACTGGGATGACTCTTGAGAAGCAAAGAGGTCCACCTCCGCCAAACAGATCCCAGATCTGGGATACCGCCTGACGGTTCAACATCCATTCCCCGCTTGAGCTTCTGCCTCGACAGAAAATCGGCCGCCAGGTTCAGTACTCCCGAACGTGAACCGCCTCAAAGAGAGGAACTTGTCTTGAGACCAAAGGAGAAGATGGCGCGCAAGCCTGTCCAGGGTGCGCGACCTTGAACCTCCTTGGCGGTTTATGTGGGACACAACCGCCATATTGTCCGTCCCTGACTATGACATGATGCTCCCGAGAACGGGAGAAAATACTTCAAAGCCAGGAAGACAGCCCTGAGTTCCAGGCAGTTTATATGCCAAAGAGGAACTCTTCCTTCCACTCTCCACTCGCCGCCTTCAAGACCGCGCCCCAGCCTGTCATTGATGCGTCCGTCGTGATCATATGGCGACGGTGGATCGCACCCATTCTCACCCGCTCCGGAGAAAGACGGGTCTCGCCACATTAACAGGTGTCGACAGCAACTGCGCGACACTCTGACAAGGCGAGTAGCTGGTACAGTGGGGTGTAACCTCAGCTCCTTCATCCACCAAAGGAATGGCCTCATGTGAAGCAGCCCTAGGGGCAACACAGGGAGGCTGCTGCCATAAGGCCCAACAGCCTGCGGCAGGTACCTACAGAGACATGATGGTCTAGCTTGAAGCGGCCAAACATGCTGTAAAACTGGTATCCGGGCAGGAGCCAAACGGGCCTGCATCTGAACGGAATCCAAACGAACTCCTAGAAATACAGTTCGTTGAGATGGGAGGAGCACACTCTTCTTGGCGCTCATTCTGAGGCCAAGAGAATGGATGTGGCCGAGAACGATATCCCTGTGACGACTCACTAGCTCCCTGGAGTGAGCCAGAATGAGCCAGTCGTCCAGATAGTTCAGTACACGGATGCCCTGGAGCCTCAAAGGGCCAGTGCAGCATCCATGCATTTGGTAAATGTCCTCGGGCCAAAGCCAGGTCAAGGGCAGAACCTTGTATTGGTAAGCCTTCCTCCAAAGGCGAATCAAGGAATCTCCTGTGTCTGTGAACGACCTGGATGTGAAAATACGCATCCTTCAGGTCGATGGTGACAAACCAGTCTCCTCCTGAACCTGAGACATGATGGTTCTCATCGTCAGCATTTTGAACTTCCCTTTGTAGAGGGAAAGATTCAAACGTCAGAGATCCAGGATAGGCCTCAAGCCGCCGTCCTCTTTGGAACGAGGAAGTAGCGGCTGAAGAAACCTCGCTCGACTTCCGCCTGCGGTACTTCCTCTATTGCTCCTTTCTGCAGGAGGGAGGAAAGTTCCTGTTGTAGAACAGAAGCCTTGGCGGCGCTGTTTACTACTGTCAGGTGAACCCGTCCGAAGCGGGGGATTTTTCCCAAACTGAAGAGTGTAACCGGTTCGACCAGTGCGGAGAACCCACAGCGATACCGGTAAACGCCTCCCATTCGTGAAGGAAGTGTGACAGAGGAATCATAGTGTCGCGTGCAAGGGAAGACATACCTGAGATGGGGTGTCGAGAAGGCCTGGAAGCAGCGGCACCCTCCACCGTGAAGGAAAGCCCTCGGCGCCTTGCTCGGGATGGCGGAGAGAGAAGTGCTGGGCTGACGGGTGGCCGGCACGGGTTCCGTACACTGCAGGAGAGAAACAGCTATGTCTCCTAACATGCGGCACGCCGGCGGCGAGTGGACGGGCTGCAAAGGGGGAAAGACGAACGCGTCCCCCAACTGCCAGCCCGAGTGAAAATGAGGGTGAATTGGATCTGCACACCAAGCCTCGAAGGGTGGTTGTGACAGATTTAAGTGAGGAGAGCGCGTTCGGGGCGGGCAGAAACGCTTTCGCGGTCTGGCCTCGCCCCGTAACGGTGAAACGACTCTCCTCATTCCGACCCGGAGGTCAGGAACGACCCGGGTTAGCCGAAGCGGCAGGCTTGTTGGGCCGCTTCATGTTAACCCGCTTGCGTGGTTGTTGGCGGGAAGAAGACCGGCCGCGGGCTCCCCAAACCGTAGTGGGGGGAAGGCGCGTGGCCTGGGCTCCGCCGCTAGGGGGTTCCCTCCTGGGGGGCGGCTGCTCCCTAGACACAGAGGAGGAGGGAGTTGAAAAATCCCTTGCTCTCCTCGGCATGAACTGATTGAGAGCAGCCGACTGGGTTTTGGCTGAGCGGAACTTGTCCACTACAGCGCTAACAGCCTCCCCGAACAACCCAGATTGTGAGATGGGTGCGTCCATTAAAAACGCCTTCTCCTCTCCCGAATCTCGGTCAGGTTGAGCCACAGATGGCGTTCTGCGCCACCGGCCGCCATAGAGCGCCCCACGGCACGCGGCGGTGTGTTGGTGGCTCTCAGAGCCAAGTCAGTGGCTCTTCGTAGCTCCTTCACGGCTTCAGGAGTCAAGCCGGTCCCTTCGTCCCATTTCCTTCAGGACGCCCGCCTGGTAGGCCTGAAGGATGGCCATTGTGTGAAGGGCCATACCTGCCTGACCGGCCGCGATGTAGGACTTCCCGATAAGGGCGGAAGTGGTCCTACACGGCTTGGAAGGAAGGAGGGGCGGGACTTCAAGAAGGAGCCAAAGAAGGTGAAAGATGTGAGGCCAAAGTATCCTCAATCACCGGCATGGCGGTGTAACCCTGCTCCACAGAACCCACAAGGTTGGTGAAGTCAGCGGCTGCAGCGTTAGTAAGGCGGGAGGAAAATGGCTGCTTCCAGGAACTGGAGATCTCACGATGCAGATCGCTGAAAATGGCAGCTTCCTCCTTTCAAGCTTGGAGTGCGCGCCGATGAGGAAGCGATCGTCGAGCCAAGCTCGAGACTCGCGGGCTCATCGGGCCAATCAAGCGCAAGCTGGTGGCGCGCGAAAGCACGCCCACGAGTTCAGAGTAGGCCGCTGAAGGCCGCGCCTCCTGGCTGTTAGGCGGGAGCGCATCTGCTAAAGCAGGCCCGAAACCTCGGAGTCGGAGGCTGCCGTGTGCAGAATATCATCTAGCCCGAAAGAAACGAAATCACGTGCTGGGCTAGGAAATTGAAAATCAGGCAAAAATTCGACCGCGACGCGCGCGGCGGAAGAGGGAGGGAGAGAAAAGGCGAGGCCTGTCTGCTCACTCTCCATCTCCTCGAGCTCGACATCTGAACCCCAGCTCGCGGCTCTACGAGAGGCCGCGGCCTCACGAGAGGCCGCGATCTCACGAGGCGCGTTGGTGCTCGATGCGCCCGTGAAAATTTGGAGGATTCACGCTTCATAATCCTCAAGCCGAGAGCGGAGGGTTATGAGACGGAAATCGTCCGCAAATTTCGCAGTTAGAGGTCCCATAAACTGCCTCACGCGTGCGCGAAAACCCAAACACAAAATACACTTACTGTGTGGGTCTTCGCGAGCGATGAAACGCGTGCACGGTGGCATACAGCGGCGAAATTCCATGGCACTTCACCGCGAGGAGAACAAAGTTCCACAGAGGCAGTCGCCGAGTGCAAATGGATAATCGCAGTTATTAGATGGGTAGGAAATCGCAACAACGGGCGATGTGGCCGCCTTCGTGAAGGCAGAGAAATCTGAGGAGGATGGCGTGCTCGCCAGTATGACCTGACGACGCCATTAAGGCCAGAGACGGTCGCGCCATCAGCCAATGAATTGGCGTGATTCTATATGGGTTCAGGACTCGGTCACGCGGCGTTCCCGATGCGTTAAGCTAAACAACGCAGTGTAGAGTTACCTATGAAAGAGAACTGTTTTCTCTCAGGTACATGGCAGTGTAAGCTTCACAGCGAACATTACTACATCACTCTCATCAACGTAGTCCATATCAACAAAATATATATCTTGACTCTATAGTGGTTATTTGGGGGAAAAACCCAGGTATTTTGGGCAGTAGGATTATAAAAATATGTGCTAACATAAAATTAAATAAAGTAGTCTATATAAAATTGCAAAATAAATCTGTCTATCAGTACTTTTTTACTTAAGTACATAAAAAATTGAGTACTTTTGTACTTTCACTCGAGTAAAATTGAAAAAGCAGTACTTTTACTTTTACTGGAGTAATATTTTATTATACGTATCTGTACTTTTACTCAAGTACTTGATCTGTGTACTTTGACCACCACTGCTCACTGATAACCTTAACATCATGATTATGTTTCAGCATCATAGCAGAGTTTACAAAAACACAAATACAGAGTGCATCTTGCATTAAAAGTAATCTGATATGTACTGATATTTTCATAGAGCTTCTGCCTTTATTTGATCATAATACAGAAAAAACTGAAGAAAAAAAAAGTGAAATATTTTTACAATTTCAAACCATTTTCTATTCAAGTGTGTTTGAAAAATTAAATGTATTTCTATGATGCAAAGCTGAATTTTCAGCATCATTACTTCAGTGTCACATGATCTTCAGAAATCATAACAATATACTGATTTGCTGCTCAAGAAACATTTCTGAATATCATCAATGTTGAAAACGGTTTATATTTCTGTGGACTTTTTTTCCTGGCTTTTTTTTTGTACAGATAATATTTCAAAAGAGCATCATTTATTTTGAAACGGAAATCTTTTGTAATGTTATAAATGCTTTTACTGTCACGTTTGACTAATTTAATGCATAAGTTTTTTTTTAACTCATACTTACCCCAAACTTTTAAATACATCCCAGTTTCCACAAAAATATGAAGCAGCACAACTGTTTTCAACACGGAGCATAATCAGAAATGTTTCTTGAGCAGCAAATCATGATTATTATGATTCTGAAGGATCACGTGACACTGAAGACTGGAGTAATGATGCAGAAAATTCAGCTGATCACAGAAATATATTACATTTTACAATATATTCAAATATAAAACAGTTATTTATTTTAAATTATAACGTGTTTTTTTTTTTGTTTTTTTTACAATTTTACCAGTTTTACTGTATACTTGATTAAATAAATGCAGCCAGACTTCTTTCAGAAACAATACATATATTTCATCTTTATATATATATATATATATATATATATATATATATATCTATATATATATATATATATATATATATATATATATATATTAATAATGCTCATATGGAAATAAACCCATAGCAACGCCCATGGCACACCACAAGTCTTTCATCACAAAACATCGTGCCCAACATCTTCTCTGGAGACGCTCATATCAAAAGGTCCCACACTGGGACGGTCTCAAATGATAAGAATTAGCATGTTAAACAGGATGAAAGTACTTTATCTGGATTTAATGATGCTTCTCCTATTATCTGCTGTGAATTATGGACTTCTTCCATTCTCCTGCTGAAGCGTACGCTGGTGTAAGTGTAACCCGCGGGACTAATATATACCCAGCGTTCCTTCTCCTGTGAAGCGTCAGTGAGCGTCTCCCACAAACCCCTGCAGTCGCTCAGTCTGTGTTCTTTACCCTCTCCATTCCAAAGCCTCTCTGATTTCACAAAAAAGCAGCAGAAGCCGAAATCAAGAAATCTGGCCTCTGTGTCCAGAAAATATTCCCTTTCCTGTTTCCTCTCGCTGCCAGGGACCGCACCGCGCCAACGCGGCCTGAAACTATGAGGAGTATTTTCAGCTCTGTAATTTGAAACACACACACACACACACACACACGTCTCCTAAAGACCTGCACAACACCATGAGTTTCCTAATGAATGCAAACCGCAAAAGACCCGCAGAACGTGGCAGCAAAGCATGCTGGGAATGAAACTCCATCAAACCCGGTGACCCTTCAGAGGTTATGAATTATGTTCCAGATTCTAGTTCTGATGATAGCAGTTGATATTTAATACGGATTACCACAGAACATTTCGATTCATCCCTCAAATAAACAGTAATGTACAAACAAAGGAAGACAAGCGGCCAGGGTTTAAAAACAGAGACGCGAGGCTTGTGTTTCTGTTAAAGCGCTTACATGAATCATTCAGTAAACGACTGTTTATTATTCGAGCTGTGAAGTGTATAACTCGCTCTTTTAGCGGTGGGTCGATGGATGAACTACTGACTGCAGATATGGTGAAAACAGATGCTGTGCGGAATCTCTTGCTGGAATACTTGAAGGAAAACGATCAGGTTATTAGGTTTACAGAGTCATGAAGATACAAATTCTACGGGACTTTGCTGTTATGGCTATAGGTGCGATATAGAGCGTAATTTTACCCACTCTATGTGCATAACTGTCATTGTGATTTTAGATATTAAATCAAATTTATAAAAAAAATCAAATGTTTACTTATTTACTATGTAAAATTTCATAAAAAATAAATAAATAATTATGATTTTCACTTGAATAATAGTTTAAATAAAAAAATTCATAAAATAAAAAAGTATTAATTAAAAAGTAAATACATAGTGACATTTGACAAATGTATTAATGGATAAATAAATAATAACGGCTACTTATTATTATGAATTATTTAATTATATTACATCTCGCATACATCTAAAATAAAATACATAAGAATTGCAATAAAAAAAAAATAAACATTGATCTTGAAATATCGTGTTATATTGTGGTCAAATATATTAATAAAATGAAATATTTGAAATAATAAAAAATGCTTATTTATACTTAAATTACATCTAAAATAAATATTAATTAAAACATTACAATTTTAATTAGAATTACTAAATTATTAATAAACATTGTGATTTTGATATATTGTGCTATATTGTAATATTTGACAAATGTATTAATAAAATAAAAAATAAATAAAATGTTTATAATTAAATTACATCTAAAATGAAAATCTTTACAACATTTTATAAAATTAAACCCTGATTTTTATCAATTGTGCTATATTCTGATATAATTTGACAAATATACTAATACAATTATTAAACAAAATTCATAAAATAAATACAATGAAATAAATATGTAAATACTTGTGATTTCACCTTTATTACTAGTTTAAATCTAAAATATTAATAGATTAAAATACAAAATAAAGAAATTTACAATTTTTTTTCAAATAAATAAATGAATATTTATATATAAAATAAAAATGATGGCATTATTAAAAAACTATCAAACAAACAATAAATAAATATTTTGTGGCTAACAATAAAGAATAATATCAATATTATTTTCTCTAGAAAAAATTTCAGATATGTTGTTGAAATAGTTTGCATCTTGTTTATGATACCTTGTATTAAATCTAAAACATAACTAAAAATGGATAGCTGCATCTCACGGTGATGAGGAGGTTAGGGATGCATCAAACCACAAACCAGAGTCTAAAAACAAAAACTAGTCTGAGCTTGGAGCGGTTTGGTGCGAGTGAGGCCCCTAAATATGCATTTATCATCAAAAATCAAGACCCAGCAGGATATCTCAAAGCAAGCGGCTCTGGAAACCACCGTTTGGAGCACAGTCGCTCGTGCCAGCCACCTAAATACAGCCGTGTGCTCGAGCTGATTACAGATCGCACTCGTGCCGTCCAAAAGAGCAAATTACACAGTTTCCTAAATACCACCTACAATTAACCTCTATTTTTACCCCACCTGTCTAAATCAGACGATCTGTCGAAGAACGGCATGACCGGACGGTTTTCATCACCCGGCGCACGAAAGCATTGTTTTAGGGGCTCTGCGATGACCAACGGCTGCTTTGGGCTTGAGCTGGAGACTATAAACAACCCGGCAGCATTCAGACGCATCTCGGTTTACATGTCGGGAGTCTGTGTCAGTAAAGGAGCGTGGCTGTGGCGTTTCACGCTTTTGTGAGTAAACAGAGGCCCGTCAGACTGTGTGTTTTGTTAGGGTTGGCCCGTGACGGCTCATTAAAGGCGCTGGAGTGAATGTGATGCTAATGGTGGCGGTGGAGCACACGCCGCTCTTGCGGTGCCAGCTGGATGTGGTCAGAAAACAAGCCGCTCTGTCAGGAATCAGACTGTGTGAGAGAGGCTGGAGAGGTCGAGACTCGAGAGATAAAGAGAGAGAGCGAGAGAGAAAGAGCGAGAAAGAGAGAGAGAGCGAGAGCGTGTAAGAGAGAGAAAGAGCGAGAAAGAGAGCGAGAGTGAGTGAGAGAGAGAGAGAGAGAGGCGCAAGAGAGAGAGAGAGAGAGAGAGAGAGAGAGAGAGAGCGAGAGAGAGAGAGAGAAAGAGCGAGAAAGAGAGAGCGAGAGAGAGAGGTGTACGAGCTTGAAAGAGTGAGAGAGAGAGGCGAGAGAGAGCGAGAGGAGGCGAGAGAGGCGAGAGAGAGAGAGAGGCGAGAGAGAGAGGAGGCGAGAGAGAGGCGCAAGAGAGAGAGAGCGAGAGAGAGAGAGAGAGAGAGAGAGAGAGAGGTGTAAGAGAGAGAAAGGCGAGGGAGCGGTGAGGAGGAGAGAGAGGAGAGAGAGAGAGAGAGAGAGAGCACAAGAGAGAGAGAGAGGCGGAGAGAGAGAGAGAGAAAGAGCGAGAAGAGAGAGAGGCGAGAGAGTGTCTGAGCTTGAAAGAGTGAGAGAGAGGCGAGGAGGCGAGGCGAGAGAGAGCGAGAGCGAAGAGAACGAGAGCGAAGGAGAGCGAGGCGAGAGAGCGAGAGAGAGAGAGAGAGAGGCGAGAGAGAGGCGAGAGAGCGAAGAGCGAGGCGAGGAGGCGAAGAGCGAGAGCGAGGCGAGAGCGAGAGAGAGAGAGAGAGAGAGAGAGAGAGAGAGAGAGAGAGAGAGAGAGAGAGAGAGAGAGAGGCGAGAGAGAGCGAGAGGAGAGAGAGAGCGAGAGAGAGAGGCGAGAGAGAGCGAGAGCGAAGAGAGCGAAGAGAGGCGAAGGAGGCGAGGAGAGAGCGAGAGAGAGAGAGAGAGAGAGAGAGAGAGCGAGAGAGAGAGAGAGAGAGAGAGAGAGAGAGAGAGGCGAGAGAGAGCGAGAGCGAAGAGAGCGAGGCGAAGAGAGCGAGGCGAAGAGAGGCGAGAGGCGAAGAGAGGCGAGGAGAGAGAGAGAGAGAGAGAGAGAGAGAGAGAGGCGAGAGAGAGGCGAGAGAGAGCGAGAGCGAAGAGAACGAGAGCGAGAGAGAAAGAGTGAGAGAGAGAGAGAAAGAGAGGTGTAAGAGAGAGAAAGGCGAGAAGAGGCGAGGCGAGGTGAGGTGAGGAGAGAGAGGCGGCGCAGAGAGAGAGAGAGCGCAGAGAGGAGAGAGAGGCGAGAGAGAGAGAGAGAAAGGCGAGAGAGGCGAGGAGAGGAGGCTTGAGAGAGGTGTCTGAGCTTGAAAGAGGTGTGAGGAGAGGCGAGAGAGGAGGCGAGAGAGAGCGAGGCGAGGAGGCGAGAGAGAGAGAGAGAGAGAGAGAGAGAGAGGCGAGGAGAGGAGAGGCGCAAGAGAGAGAGAGAGAGGCGCAGAGAGAGAGCGAGGAGAGAGAGAGAGAGAGAGAGGTGTAAGAGAGAGAGAGAAAGGCGAGGAGGCGAGGTGGAGTGAGAGAGCGAGAGAGAGAGAGAGGCACAAGAGAGAGGCGAGAGAGAGCGAGAGAGAGAGGCGAGAGAAGAGAAGGCGAGAGAGGCGGAGGGAGGGAGAGCTTGAAGAGTGAGAGAGAGAGGCGAGAGAGGCGAGAGCGAGAGAGGCGGAGGCGAGAGAGGAGGCGAGAGAGGCGGAGGCGAAGAGAGGCGAGAGAGAGAGAGGCGAGAGAGAGAGGCGAGAGAGAGAGGCGAGGCGAAGAGCAGGCGAGAGGCGAGGCGAGAGGCGGAGGCGAAGAGCGAGAGCGAGAGAGAGAGAGAGAGAGAGAGAGAGAGAGGCGAGAGCGAGAGGCGAGAGAGAGAGAGAGAGAGAGAGAGAGAGGCGAGAGGCGAGAGAGCAGGCGAGAGAGGCGAGAGCGAGGCGAAGAGCGAGAGAGAGAGAGAGAGAGAGGCGAGAGAGAGAGAGAGAGAGAGAGAGAGAGAGAGGCGAGAGAGAGAGAGAGAGAGAGAGAGAGAGAGAGAGAGAGAGAGGCGAGGAGGCGGGCGAAGAGGCGAGGCGAAGAGGCGAGAGAGCGAGGCGAGGCGAGAGAGAGAGAGAGAGAGAGAGAGAGAGGCGAGAGAGCGAGGAGGAGGCGAGAGCGAGAGGCAGGCGAAGAGAGCAGTGAGAAGAGAGAGAGAAGAGAGGTGTAGAGAGAAGAGCGAGAAAGAGGCGAGGTGAGTGAGAGAGAGAGAGAGAGCGCAAGAGAGAGAGAGAGAGGCGCAAGAGAGAGAGAGGCGAGGCGAGAGAGAGAGAGAAAGAGCGAGGAAAGGAGAGAGAGAGGAGAGAGGTGTCTGAGCTTGAAAGAGTGAGAGAGAGGCGAGAGAGCGAGAGAGGCGAGAGAGAGAGAGAGAGAGGCGAGAGAGAGAGAGAGAGAGAGGCGAGAGAGAGGAGGCAAGAGAGAGGAGAGAGAGGCGCAGAGAGAGAGAGGAGAGCGAGAGAGAGAGAGAGAGAAGAGAGAGTGTAAGAGAGAAAGAGCGAGCGAGGAGTGAGGTGAGGAGAGAGAGAGGCGAGAGAGAGAGAGGCGCAAGAGAGAGAGAGAGGCGAGAGAGAGAGAAAGAGAAAGAGCGAGAAAGAGGAGAGGCGAGAGGTGTACGAGCTTGAAAGAGTGAGAGAGAGGCGAGAGAGAGAGAGAGAATGAAATGAAATGCATCATAAATTCAATTGGCCATAATTAAACTGTTCAACTTGGTTCTGAGTGTTGGTCATTTCCTGAAGCCTGGAACCGAGGACTCATAACCCATATTCAAGAGTGGAGACAAATCAGACCCAAACAATTACAGAGGCATCTGTGTGAGCAGTAATCTGGGAAGCTGTTCTGCAGCATCATTAACACCAGGCTTGTACACTTCCTTACAGAACACGATGTCCTCAGCAAAAGTCAAATTGGATTCTTACCAAATTATAGAACAACAGACCACATCTTCACCCTACACACCCTGATCGACAAATATATTAACCAAAACAAAACCAAAATATTCGCTTTGTAGATTTCCAGAAGGCCTTTGATTCAATTTGGCATGAAGGTCTTCTGTCAAAACTTATAGAATCAGGTATTGGGGGTAAAACATACAATATTATAAAAACGATGTATTCAAACAATCAGTGCGCAATTAAAATTGGAAATAAACGAACAGAATTCTTCACTCAAGGGCGGTGTGAGGCAGGGCTGTCCACTATCACCGACCCTCTTCAATATATACATTAATGAATTGGCAAAAGTCCTGGAACAATCATCAGCACCTGGCCTCACGCTACATGACTCCAGCATTAAGTTCTTGCTGTTTGCAGATGATCTGGTTCTGCTGTCTCCAACAGAAGAGGGTCTACAGCAGAACCTAGACATCTTACACAAGTTCTGTCAGACCTGGGCCCTGACTATTAATACTAACAAAACTAAAGTACTAACATTTCAGAAAAGACCCAGGCTTCAGGGAAAGAGACACAGTTTCACCATTGGTACGACCAAAATCGAACATGCCACAAACTACACATACCTCGGGCTGAAAATAAGTGCAACTGGTAAACTAAATTTGGCTGTGAATGAACTGAAAGAGAAAGCAAGAAGGTCTTTTTACGCCATCAAAAAATCTATCCAAATTGAAATACCAATTAGAATCTGGCTCAAAATATTCCAATCCGTCCTTGAACCTATTGCATTATATGGCAGTGAAGTGTGGGGTCCTCTCCTAAATCATGAATTTGAAAAATGGGACAAAAATCGATAGAAACCCTGCATGCTGAGTTCTGTAAGAGCATCCTCAGGGTACAGAGGAACACGAACAATGCATGCAGGGCAGAATTAGGCCAATACCCTCTAATAATGCGCATTGAGAAACGAGCCATCAAATTTTGGAAACACCTAAAAATGAGCGACCCCAACTCTTACCACTTTAAAGCCCTAAAAAACCATGAAGTGAACCCTGAAAGAAGTCCCCTGATTCAGATGGTCCTGAAGCTGCAAACACAAACTAACACGACTAACAACATCCAGCATCAGGACACTGAAACACCCATCCACAAAATTCATCCCAACCAAATTATAAAAGCACAACAAGAAAAGTATCTAACCTATTGGAAAGAAACAACAGAAAAACAAAGTAAACTTGAATGTTATTTGGCCCTAAACAGAGATTACACAACTGCAGAATATCTGAGTAAAGTGAAAGACCGTAAACTGAGACGACAGATGACGAGGTACAGACTGAGCAACCATACTCTGAGTATAGAGACGGGCAGATATCGCCAGCACTGGCTGCCCAAAGAGAGCCGTATCTGCCCACACTGTACCCACGGAGAAGTGGAGACCGAGCAACACTTCCTCACCAGCTGCCCCAACTATCAACACATTAGAGACACTTTTTATCCCAAATTTGAATCACTTTGCCCTGACTTCAAATTATTAAACAAGAAAACACAAATTCTATATTTATTAGGTGAAAAACAAGATTGCATCTTATTAGCAGCAAGATACATTGATGCATGTCACAAAAAGAGGGAGGAGTCGACAAATCAGTGATGCGCCCACAAACACACACACACACACACACACACACACACACACACACACACACACAATGTAATTTTTTGTAATTCTAAAATGTTGGTTTGCATTTTCTTTTTTCCTTTTCTTTTTTTATGTATGCATGCATGTTTTTGTTGCATGTGAATATGTTCTGTATTTACTGTAAACACTATGCTTTGGCAATACACTGTAAAAATTGTCATGCCAATAAAGCACACATTGAATTGAGAGAGAGAGAGAGAGAGAGAGAGAGAGAGAGAGAGAGCGAGAGAGCGAGAGAACGAGAGAGAGAGCGAGAGCGAAGAGAGCGAGAGCGAAGAGAGCGAGAGCGAAGAGAGCGAGAGAGAGAGAGAGAGAGAGAGAGAGAGATGCTAAGCCAGACTTGTCATCTCATGTATTTGCAAAGTTTCAGATCCCAGAGTTTTTTTTTACCCAGAATCCTTCACTCACAGGAGGAAAAAAAGTACAAAAGCTATCATTAGCAGTACCCTACAAACAGGTAGGCCTACCATTTAGTACTAATATGTGCATAATAGGTACTAAAATGTACCTTTAAGGTACTTAGATGCACAAATGATGTAGAAAGACGTACTTTTGAAAAAGGTACCACTGCAGTTGTACCTTTTTTCTGAGAGCGTAAAGGAAAACGAGGAAAAACTGTCTTTTTTTAAGAAGATAAATTCACTTGCAAAGCACCTGAAATTTACTTTCTTTTCTTTTTTTACCTTTCCCCCCCAATTTATGCACATTTTACAAGTACAATTCACTTCAAATTAATGACGTGAATTAGTACATAGACTTTTCTGGTTTAAGAACAAGAAGCTAAAATAGTTTTTTTGAGTGTAGGACATTAGAACTTGTTTTAAAAGATCTTGAATTAACTTTCAAGATCAGTAACTTAAATGTTACTGCTTTTAATTCATTAATTTTCTCTTACCCCTTTAGAGAATATCTTTATCTTTTATTTTAATCATAAATCTAACAATGTTGTGAGGTTTAAGCTCGAAACAAGACATTGTTTTTCGAAAACTAAAGAAAAATCCTGAAAGGGGAACATTTTAATTCTTTACACCGATACCTTTAAAAACAAATTCTTCAAGAAAGCGTGACAAATAAAATAAAATAAATAACCAATAATAAAATAATTGTGATTTTTGCTTTATTTAGAAAGAATGAATTAATTGATGAATAGAGAATTAAAGGAAAATGAAAATTCTGTCATCATTGCATCTTAAAAATCAATGTTCTTCATGAAAAATGTAATTGTGATTTTTACTTGATTAATTATTTAAATAAAATTAATGAATGAATGAACAAATGAATGCATAAATTATGTTTTAAAATTATTTGAAAAGGTTTTGAATTATTTACAAAGTATAAATGCATGTAGTGATCCAGCAATCAAAACTGCATAAAGTGGGTTAGATTTCCAAAAGTGCAGCTAAAGTCGTCTTCGGTCAACAGATGCCTGCAACATGTAAAAGTACAAAAACTTCTGCTTACAAGCAATCATTTCAAATCAATATAGCTGCATTGTCTTTAATGCATCCTAACCTTTTGGGAAAGAACACAAACAAGACTTCCAGGCTTGACTACCATCAACACAAATCAAACACACTACGTTCATCCAAACCAACTGAGCTTGAGCTCAATGACAAGAGAAGAGAGCAGGCGTAGAGGAAACACTCTGAACAGGACACGCATCAGAAACTCAAATCTGACAACACACCTGAGAAGAGCCGACAGTAATGGGACACATCCAGCAGAAGACCACGCCAGAGCCAGACGTGTCAGAGCTGCCGCTGTTTGCTCAGAGAGCAGTGTGGGTAATATCTAATCCAGCATGAGCACAAACACACAGAGGAACCTCTGCTGAGGACTGTGGGAATGTTTGGTCTGATCTGACCCCAACGTCCTCGTTCCTGCAGAAATGGCTGGGATTGATGGGCTCTCAAACAGACGCTGGACAGGTTTCGGCAGTCACGTTCACATGGGCATCGTACTGTATTGTTTCCCAGGGTTCAGCGGTTTCCCGCCGGCTCACGAGAAACAATAGAGTGAATGAATCAATCAATCAACCAATCAGAACGAGCTGCTGAAAAACAGCCTGATCCGATTGGCTAAAGATAGCACATGAAACCCGAGAGGTGAATATAGTGTAACATATCAAGTTACACTTTGTGATTGTTTGTTTTAATAAATTAACATTTTTATTCAGCAAGGATGCATTAAATTGATCAAAAATGACAGTAAAGACATTTATAATGTTACAAGAGATTTCTATTTAAAATCAATGTCGTTCTTTCCATTAATCAATATTGAATAAAAGATGTATAACGGTTTCCACAAAAAATATGACGCAGCACAACTGTTTTCAACACTGATAATAATCAGAAATGTTTCTTGAGCAGCAAATCAGCATATTATTATGATTTCTGAAGGATCATGTGACACTGAAGAAAATTCACAGCAATTGCATCATATCAATAATTTACAGTTTAATATACATCCAAATAGAAAACAGTTATTTAACATTGTAATAATATTTCACAATATTAATGTTTTTACTGTATTTTTGATCAAATGAACACAGGCTTAGTGAGCAGAAGAGACTTCTTTCAAAAACATTTACAAAAATCGTACCAACCCCAAAACGTTCAATGGTGCGGTACACTTATTCACATTCTCCTCAAGTCAATATTTATATATTTTCTCCTAGTTATGCTCAGCTCTGAATATAATAATATAAAGTAACAACCACTAGAAACCACTCACTGCAAGCGCCAAGCCAATAAAATGATTTTTTAGAAATCCAGCACATCAAGAAGGACAGAAAAGCTTGAGGAAATTCACGGATCAAAAGGTTTGGGGATGTTTTTTCAGCTCTCTCCACAAAGTGGTGCAAAACTTCATTTAAACAAAGACAAAATTAACTGATGTAACTGATGTAATTTACAACATAATTTGATGTAAAATATTTCATGCAAGTATAGCAAAAAAAGAAACTAACCTAAATGAAACGGAGTAGTTAGAAACAAAATGATACACAAATCAATAGACATCATCAAGATCCCTAACCAGTGTGTTTGTGCTGATGTTTCAGTACAGCAGATACTATGGGAATAAAACACTAATCATTAGAGCAGAAGCAGGTGAGATGTCTGAACGTTACCTGAACCGCTGACGGCTGGGCCCGAGGGTCGAAGAGACGCAGCTTCTTGTCCTGAGGAATCAACAACAGAACGATATTATACTAGCATGAGAAACAGAAGCACAAAGAAAGACTTTATTATTAATAATACAGCAGCCTTAGAGAGGAATGATGGGGGGTCTAGCAAGTTTTCTAATATTTGCCTGTATAAGAAAAAATAACATGGTTATGTATTTAAAAACTTCTATATCTACTCTCTAGATTTCATCATGCCACATTCCCATAATGCTGCATTAGACTGGTCCAAAACCTTTAATAACACACTTTAATGAATGCAAAATTATTGATTATGATTTTGTTTTGAAGGCCTTCGATTATTATATGGTAAAAATGGCTTAATGTGGCATTTTTTGTATTTGAGTGTCAACTCCAGGTTAAAATATGTATTATGATATCAAATGTATATATATATATATATATATATATAAAAGATAATATGTTAAGTTTATACATTTACATTTTTTATATATAATATCAATTATATGAATAAATATATATATGGAAATACATGGAAATATTTTCTAAATATAAACTGTATGTGTGAGAGTATTTATATATAAATAAATATACATTTCTTATGAAAAAAAAATATTTTGGATGTGATTAGTCGTTTGACAGCACTATTATTAATATTTAAAAAACAAGGCTGCACTGAAGAATGTTATTTCAAAAAGTCAGTTTTCTAAGTTAAAAATGATTTATTAACATTTTCAAAATATGAGTAATATGGGCTGGACCCCTCACATCCAAGTCATCCGCTTGTTGAACTTTTGCCATCTGTCCGGCGCTACAGAGCCACAATTACCAGCACAGCCAGGCACAAGAACAGCTGTATATATAAAATACCAAAATGACTATAAATATTCTACAAGTATACATATTTATTTCCTAACAGTAAACTGAATTATATCATGCATCTACATTTACGAACAAGACTTCTCTCTAACATCAACACCATGCCACCTTTTCCCCACACTCGCGATACTGTTGCATCAAATCTTATTATAACCCTTTTTAATGACTGTAATGTGACTCTTTAAGCGTCCGCAGTGAAGGATTATGATGATGATACGGTAGAAATGGCTTCATGTGGTATTTGTTATGAGTCTGTCAACAGAACTGACAGCGTAAATCCTGCTTAAGACTGAACTCGCCGTCAAAATCAGTGACCATCAGACGACCCCGTCACTCTCAAACACAGCCAATCAGGACGGAGAGAGGAAACGAGCACTAATGGGAACAGGCTGCGACACAACAGATCCGTAATGAAGAGCAGAGACTGACACGTTCTCTCACACACCGCATCGAAGCAGATACGAGCCAGAAAATACACAGACAATGAGTTAAATACTCCATTTCTAATCAGGATTCACAATTATTGTGAATATTTGTAGTATTTCGGTGGCATGCTTTTCTTTTAACACAATAAATAAGTGTATTTTTAGCTTAGAATGCTTTTAAACGCCCCCTACATAGGTAGCTCACTAGTGTGGTTTTCAGTGCTGAGAGACAGATATTGGGAATAATGCTTTTCACCCATAATGCACCGTCAGTAATCACTGACTAGCAGACACGAGTCATCCAAACCAAGACAACAGCGTAAACACAAACAGCAGCCGCTGGGCTCACAGTTTCACCGCGACTCGCTGCTGAACTGCAGCAAATAAAAGAGCACAAGCGGAGAGGTTTACAAACACTACTGTACTCTTCTTCTGATCTCAGGTTAATGGTCATGATTTCACTTCTCTCGGCTGTTTCTGACCTCTCTTATAACTGACTAAGGACTTCGCATGTGAAATGAGTAATAATGGATTTCAGAGTTTTATAAAGTGAACACTAAAGTTACTTGGAACAGGATACTACTTGACTTATTATTGATACTGATACAATATTGAATATAGCTTTTATTATTTAGTTTAAAGAAGAATAAATGTTTAGATCATTTTGTAACGATAGTAATAATTTAATATTATAAAAAACGTATATGAAAAAAAGTATAAATTATTATTATTATATTGTCTTGTTATTATTTGGTTCAAAGTTGTAATGATGATAATAATAATAATTTATTATTATAAAAATTAATGTAAAAATGCATTATTATTATTATATTGTCGTATTTGGTTCAACGTTTAAAAAAAGTATAGTTTTGTAAATAACAAATAAAACAAAAATCAATGATCATGATTATTATAATTGTTAAAATAATTAACTTATTATTATTATTATTTATTAATACTAATAATCTATTACATTCTTTTTAAGAATTATGAATTAATATTTATAATATAGTGATTATCTCAACTGTAAATTAACACTCTTAATTTGACACTCATGAGTCGATCAGATGAACAAAAGTTGATGTTTAACCACAAACTGCATTTAAAACCTTATTTGCATCATTAAACATGGTAGTATAAGGTTGTATGATGAATATCAGTGCATGATGCACCCATCACATCAAAATATATATATGATTGTGTATTGAGTGTGCACTACACAGTATGCAGTCAGCTACGGTCTCATTCTAAACACGGTCTACACGGTGGCCTTCATCAAACCTGTATTGTGAAACCAGCAGCGACTAGCAGCTTCCCTTACTTTAGAGTCTGTTATTGAAATGATCTGTCATGTCATGCACGGTGCATTTATGCTGTTTATAGGTTGATGCTTCTCAGCCCACACACAATGCCCTGCAGTCCCAAGAGAAAGGGGTCAGACTCACCCCTGAGCACTCAGAGCAGACCGCACTGATCCCAGAGCAGTGGTTGAGATCACAGTCAGTGTGAACACACACAGCAGAGTCTGTGCGGCTTTAAACAGAGAGGAGGCTTTTATTACACGTCTGACCCCTGACGCCCATCACAGAGAGACCCAACACAATCAAACACACACACACTCAATCAGTGTCTGTGTGGGTGTGTGTGTGTGTGTGTGTGTGTGTGTGTGAGCGCATGCGAGGAGGCAAAAGTGGTTTAATCAGCGTGTTGTTTCGCCTCACATTCATTTAATTAAGCTTCATTCCTGCTCAAGTAAACATCCTACAATCCTCTTTGCTGCCAACAAACTGTTAGCGGCAGCCCTTGTCGCTATAGTACTCTAAACACTTCAATACTTTAAAGTGCCCCTATTATGGGTTATGAAAGGTTCATATTTTGGTTTTGGGAGTCCCCCAACAACATGTTGACATGCAAGCAAGGTCAAAAAACATTTTCATTGTCTTATTATATGCATTTATTTTTACCTTATTTGCTCAATGACTCCCAAACGATTAATTTAACGATTAATTTAATGATACATTTTTCCAAACCCCTCCTTTGCGCAACGCTAATCTGCGGTGATTGGTCTGATTTTAACTTCATCACGCCTGTAACGCCTGATAAAGCAGCGTTTGTGAGCAGTGCTGATTTGTGTACAGCGTTACCGGGGAAACAGCTATTTTTACCGCTCTAAAAGCAGCACCTAGTGGCCAAGAATGAATTTGCCTTTTCATTCAGACCAACACGAAAAGATCAACAAGTGGGCGGCAGTATGCTAGTGTTTTATGTTGACGTCAACATGAAACGGCTTGGGATTCGTTTTAAAAATGACTCGTTTCAATGATTCAGAGTCGACTCTTTCTTTTGAGACACAACAGCATTATACACAGTGCACTTGTAGATTTGTATTAACTTTGCAGGATGTTTCATTCACTTAGAGCTGTGTTACACACTGCATGAAAGGTCATTTTCACAAATCCATAATAGGGTCACTTGAATGAATTAGTAAAATAAAATCCCAGTAGTTTGTTTGAATGTTAGAAGCTTCACTAAAAATGTTCATTACTGGTCAAGCAAACAAGAAGAAAAATGGGCATTTTCTACACTGTCCGGTCATGAGGTCTTATATTCTGTGGGGTTTTAGGGTGGAATATAGCTTAGTATTACATATAATGTACACTCCATTTACATCTAAATAAAAATATAAAATATAAAAATCAATATACAGTACTGAAAAGTATATATGGGTCAAAGACAACTTGTCCCCTTTTTGCATCCGCATCAAATAAAATTGACCAAAGCAATTTTACATACAAAAAATACAATTAATATACAAATATTTTTTAAAATATACAAATAAGTTGAAGATATTTTAATGGACTCATATAAAAAAAAATATATGAATAAAAAAAAATAATAATTTTTAAATACATCACTTAAAATTACTTAAATTAATGTGCAGTTTAAAATATATAACTATGTTATTAAATTAATATAAAAATATATATAATATTTGAAATATTATAATTATTAAAATATTTTTAAATGGACAATTTCCTCAAACTAATCCTAAAATTCTTCATCTGTTACATTTATTTATTTATTTACTTGGGTTAACCTTTTTCTTCTTCTCCAGCTCGTTAAAACGTATAAGTTTATTCATAAATGAACCTTATATATTAGCAACAGTAATAATGATGCTTCACTTAATGACTGTTTTAAATGTGGGGATCTAGTGAAAGTGTCTACTAGTTGCAAAGAAAATATAATCCAAAAATAAAAAAGTTTAACAATAAAATGTTATACTACGGTATGTACATTCAAAAGCACACGAACGCACAATCAGTCACATACCCGCAGGCACAAGCCCATAAATCAACACCTGTTTAAATGCTTTGATCGTGTTTTAATCATAACCGCTCCACCGAGTCGCTGTGGATGAAAGCGTCTGCGTTCATGTGGCGAGAGCTTGAGTTGTAAAATATGCGCGTCCATGCCTCCAAACGTGGCCTGTCACGAGCCGCGCTCTCCTCTTCTCCTGTTCACCTAAAGGGGGAAAACAGCTGCAATTGAACGCACATGTTGGCGGTGTTTGCTTTAATAAGGTGGATCTGGGGAGACCGAAGGGTCTATTCGCTTAAATTACAGCTCGACTCGACTGAGACCACAACCTCTGAACTCAGTCTGTGATCCCGTCTCACATTTCCCACTTTGCCCTGTTTTAGTTTTTCTCTCTTGATATTTTAGGATGAATTCTGGTCCACTATTAAACTGTCATGATTATTCTTAACGTCTGCATGAAATCAAAATTTACTTCAGGACAGGTACATCTCAAAAAATTTTGAATATGGTGAAAACATTCATTTTTTCTTGTAACTTATTTAAAAAAGTGAAATGTTCATATATTTTAGATTCATTACATGTAAAGTAAAACACTTCAAAAGCTTTCTTTTTGTTTTAATTTTGATGATTAGAGCTTAAAGCTAACCAAAGTCAAAAATCAGTATCTCAAAATATTAGAATATTTACATTTGAGTTTCAATAAATGACCACCCATACAGTATAAATTCTGAGTATCTCTTGTTCTTTGAAACCACAATAATGGGGAACACTGCTGACTTGGCAATGGTCCAGAAGACGATAATTGACACCCTCCACAAAGAGGGCAAGTCACAGAGGGTCATTACTGAAAGGGGTGGCTGTTCAAGGAGTGCTGTATCAAAGCATATCAAATGCAAAGTTGACTGGAAGGAAGAAATTGGGTAGAAAAATGTGCACAAGCAACAGGGATGACCGCAACCTTGAGAATAGAGTCAAGCAAAGCCGATTCAAACACTTGGGAGAGCTTCACAAGGAGTGAACTGAAGCTGGAGTCAGTGCATCAAGAGTCACCACGCTCAGGCATCTTCAGGAAAAGGGCTACCAAGCCACTTCTGAAACAGCAACATCGTCAGAAGCATCTTACCTGGGCTAAGGAGAAAAATAACTGGACTGTTGCTCAGTGGTCCAAAGTCCTCTTTTCAGATGAAAGTAAATTTTGCATTTTGGAAATCAAGGTCCCAGAGTCTGGAGGAAGAGAGGAGAGGCACAGAATCCATGTTGCTTGAAGTCCAGTGTGAAGTTTCCACAGTCTGTGTTGATTTGTGCTGCCATGTCATCTGCTGGTGTTGGTCCACTGTGTTTTCTGAAGTCCACAGTCAACACAGCCATCTACCAGGACATTTTAGAGCACTTCATGCTTCCTTCTGATGACAAGCTTTATGAAGATACTGATGTAATTTTTCAGCAGGACTTGGCACCAGTTTCACTCTATGTGAAATTAATCTATATAATATATGGGTTTCACTTTCTGAAATGAGTAACAAAAAAATATTGACCTTTTTCATGATATTCATTTTTTTTTTTAGATGTACCTGTATATTTATGTTGTTAGCGCACATTGCTATTTTTGTGGTGAACAATTCATTCATGCAAGTCAATCCACAAAAATAAATGTATTTGCCTTCATAATCTTTAATCCAAATCTAAAAATGCTCCTCCGCTCTAAAATAATGGGCCTTCTCTCATGACATCAGTATGACGGCTTGGGCATGAGCGTGACATCTTTAACCACGCCCCTCCAACTGTCAGTGTTCATTTCTGAATGAATTCATTCAATCAATTTGCAGTAGAAAAAACAAGCCATGCCCTCTATTTTCCTCATTCAGTATTCGGTTTCTCTTGGAAGTAAAAACGGTCGCAAACTTCCAGTTCAAGCGGACTTTAATGGTCCCCTGAAGTTCTTTGAAACACGGCGTTATTCTGTGTTGACGTCATTTTAACTGAATCAAGAAGACAGGGCGGGACATATCAAGCAGCCCGCCCACTTTTAAATTAGCCAATAGCGTTCGTTTGTATCACAGCTTGGGCTAAAGTCGTTCAGAGCCGTTGAGCTCCGTAAAGCCACATTTGACAGGCTATGACAACCACAATCTCATCCATATTGCTATAAAATATAGCATTCTGTGTAGAATTCAAATTAGTCCGAAACGTTTTTGTGGTCTGCGCCGACTCGCGCTTGTGAGCCGCTCCGTGCTATCTTGTCTCTGGACCGGAGCAGAGCGAAACCAGACTTCTTTCACCCCAATGTAAAGCATATTTACACTGTCTGAATTGTTACCTATATAGTGCACTACGTGCCATTCACTGTACAGAAAATACTTATTCTGTGAACAAGTGACCTCTTAAGGGCAGTCGTGGCCTAATGGATAGAGCGTTGGACTTGAAACCCGAGGTAACCCAAGGTTGTGGGTTCAAATCCCGGCTCTGGCAGGAAGAGTCCACGACTGAGGTGAGACCCTTGGGCAAGGCACCGAACCCCCAACTGCTCCCCGGGCAACGCAATGTCGGCTGCCCACTGCTCCAGGTGTGTGTGCACTTGGATGGGTTAAATGCAGAGAATACATTTCACTCCTCATTATACTCTGTATAATTGTGTATGTGACAAATAAAGCTCATCTGAGCTTAATTTGTATTTGTTGTCTTTCAGCTGCAGCGTCTATTTATAGTGAAGGGAGCTTCGGATTCTAGAGAGCATTTGGACAGAACGTTTGATGAGAAGACCTTTAACAGTTTAATACAATAAAAAGACTAAACATACATTATTTAAAACATTATATATAAATATAATCTAAAAATATTAACTAAATTAATAAAAAATAATTAATATATAAATACAAATACAAATTTTAGAAATTAACATTCAAATATTTTAGAATTTATTGAAGGATAAACATAAGCTTAAAATTATTTAATTAAAAAATACATATGATTAATATATAATAATAAGTATAAATAATTTAAATTGCATAAATATATATATATAAAAATCTATATATAAATATAAATGTAAAATAATTATATACAATATTATCAATACGTAAATCCAAATAAAAAAATATTGCATTAATATAAAATATTTTTTAATATTTGATTATAAGTTTACAATATTTAATATTGTAATATAAAATAAAAGTTTTTTTATTTATACATTTTTAAATATATAAATTGAATATAAAACGGTTTTAAAATATATTAAATTAAGTAAAAATATAGAAACTTTTAAAATACCTAGATATAAATAATATGCATATAAATGTCCAGTATTTTGCAGAATATAAATGACGTGTTAATACAGGAATGACTACTCTAGAAGCAGGGGGAGAGAGAGAAAGAAAATAATAAATTCACAAAGCATTCAGTGCAAACTGAAACAGCCTCGTTTTTCCTCATAAACTAATCCTAAGATCCGTCACGCAGCCATAAACTCCAGCATCCTTTGGCTCTGCACCTCTGAGAGCATTAGACAGGCTGATGGAAAAGCTCTGCAGCTCTGTTATTATTTCTTTATGGATGGCTCCCCATTTCCTCCACCGGGGCGGCGGAGCGTAACTCTCTGTACCCGGGTCAGACTCTGTGTTTTAGGGCACTAAATCAGCCGCTCCGGGGGTCTAGCGCCGGGTCAAACGCTCCTCTCTCTGCAACAAAGTCTAGCTGTAGATGCCGCCTGAGCTCCCAGCAAACATGGCACAGGACATGAGCTTTTCAAAATACTAAAACCTGGGTTGGTTTGAGGTTTCAAACTGTGAATGGTCTCAAGACTCATACATAAATAAAGAATGAGAAATAAAAAGGTATAAAACAAAAAAAACTATTATAAAAGAACAATAAAAAAATTATTACATTAATTAGTCATTAAAAAGTTCTCTCCATCATTTAAATGAAGCCCTGTCTACCAGACGGATGTGTGTTTTTCATATTAGGTAGATGTGGAGATTATGTTGTATAAATAACTAATAATGTAAAACGAGATTAATTATTCTTATAAGGTTATACGTTAATACGTCTTTATTTATCTTAATATCTATCAATCAACCGATCTTTTAAAAATATATTCTGAAGCAATTTGACACATTTGATGAGTATATAAGTTTAAATATTTTACTTTTAAAACATATAAATTAAGTTAAAATAATTAAGATGAAAATATAAACATTTATTAAATTATTAATATTACATCAATTTATGATATTTTTTAAAACATTGTATACTATTACATTATGTTTAACTTTAGAAATATGTAAATATAAGTTCAAATAATTTTAATTAATATAATATACAAACCTTAATTATTACTTTTTATATTATACATTTTAAAATATGTATATTAATTTATTATACTTTTTATAATATGACTGCAATATCAATATTTAAGAGGAAAATATAATCAAATTGACTTTTCCATCTAAACGGAGTCCAGTACGTTTCCCTCCAGTTGATTTAACAAAGCTCAATCAAAACCCTGCTCCTGCCAAACAACCCTGTGTCCAAATATAGAAACTCTTCAGCCGTGCGGTTTAACGTTTCAGATGAGTCACAGACGTGTGTCACAGCGAGACTTTGTCCTGCATAATGAAATAACAGCTGATGTGCAATCAACACCAAACAAACCACTGAAGGGCAGAGTTTCAGTAATCAACGTCCTCAAATCAGATGTACTGACCGAATCCTGTCAGACTGATGAAGGACGTGATAATGTGCGTTTCTCTAATAAAACCAATCAGCGTAATGATCCGCATGATGGGAGAACTCACGCTCTGGCAACATCTACTGGAACGAATGTGCTGCTGTCTGAGGCGGAAAAACACTTCCAGAAAACAACCGCGCTGATGTTCACTGCCATCAAATCAGTTCAAGAGTGTTGTAATCTGGGATTATGTTGTATGCAAATGCACTGTTAGAAATACAGCAGAATCAGTGTTGTTACTGTTAACCAAACTAAAACTGATAAACGTTCTCGTTTTGTAAAAAAGCTGAAATAAAATAAAAATAAAACACCAAACAAATACAAATGCTACTAACTGCATAAATAAATAAATAAATAAAACCACCATGGCTAAAAACAAAATAAAAACTAAATATAATATTACAAATATTCCAAAAAAAGCACATAATTACTAAAACTTCCCAACTAAAATTTATATAATCTGAATAAATAAATAAATGTTAATTTAAAATATCAATAAACACTAATGATAGTGTATAAAAATAATGGCCAAAATTAAAATAAATACATTTCAGGATTCCTATATTATAGCTATAAATATATGAAAATAATAATAATTTTTAAATGAAAAAATTAACTGGAAAAAAATTTGATCTCATCTATTATTTCTTTGCCAATGCAACATCTCACTTCCATTTAGTTTAACTTGATGTACTTAAACAACTAAAACTGAAATAAAAAACATTAAAACTAGAAGAAAAAGAAAATTACTAAACCTTTCAAATAAAATTATAAAAATAATTCAAAAATATAATTCCAAATATTCATGAAGACTATCACAGCATCTCAATATCACTAAAATAATACCATAATAATAAATTATTTATATTCTAAATATTCACAATATTATAAAACAGGCCACTTTTGACACTTTGGCCTACTTACTTAAACAGCTATTTTGCAATGGTAACTTCACACAATTACAGCTGCATTTTAGCTTTTTTCATTTTACATTGATTTTTCCTGCTGTCTGTCTACGAGCCATCAGAACAGACGCGTGACCCATTTTTAAAACAGTAACTAGAAGAGCCGGTGCTGTAGAGAGCGGTTACCTTGCAGGATGAAGCCAGCAGAGATCCGTCTTCCTTCCAGGCCAAACCCTGCAGCTGATCCTGATGCTGCTCCAGTACTGAACACACACAAATCAACATTTAATGCAAGTTCACAAACTCTCAGACAGATTATCAGTGAGGACACACACAGAAAAGCATGAGAGTGCTGGGAATCTGAGCACAACACACGTGTGTATGTCAGTAAGTCTGCTGGTGCAAACAATGCACTGGGAAAAGCTGCTGTGACGCGCCAAACACATCTCAGAGAGCTGACGAGGAGAAACGTTAAATTACATTAGAAACCTTGCCTTGGCAACTAACTGAAATACAAGAAGCAAAAACCAGATTTAAATAAAAATATAATTTAAAAAACATGTAAAATTACTATGACAAACAAAAAGACAAAAGAAAACTGAAAATATAAAAAGAGCTAAAGCAATTGCCAATGCAACATTTCTCAGTGATCCAGTTATGTAATATATAAATATATAAAATAAAAATGTTTTATATATGAATATCAAACTAATAATAAATATAAAAAAGAATGAATAACAATAAACATATATAAAATAATGAATAAATATCTAAAAAAAAATAATAATAATAATTAACTGATTGATTGAATGATTAGTAGTATGCAAATAATACTAGAGCAACACTGGTAGTTTATTGGTTTTATTTATTATGTTTAATTAGTCTGTTTTACCAAAACTATAAGAACATTAGAGATATCTAAAAATTATATGGTTATTATAGTTAATTAAAAAAAAATATATATATATACATTTATACAAAAAAAAACTTTACTTAAAAAAAAAACATATATATAAAAAATAAAAATAAAAATAGCAGAATTTTATTTCAGCTATTTGTCAATGTAACATTCCTCCTGTTCTCAGAGATCCAGTTATGTGGCGCTGGATTGGTTTTGTTTGAGGTGACTGGTGTTCAATGACAGACAGAGTGAACGAGCCTCGGCTAGCAGGGACTCAAGCAGATGAAGGCAGACAGTGATGTGAGATGAGCGCTCGAGCAGGCCAGCAGCCATCATGGGGCCCAAAGCTCTGAGGGGCTCCTGAGCTCAAACATTTACCTCAGCCGCTCCACGACCAGACCCCAGAGGACCGTAACAAACACAGCCCTGCCCTGGAAACCACCAGAGGCCCGCAGATCAAACCAAACAGTGAAACACACAGAGACAAAACAAACAAAACACACAGCAGAGACAAAAATGCAGCAGACAAAACCCTCATGAACTGCCTTATTCAGACGCCAATTACAACATTTAACCCGCCTGGACTCTGGGTTTTCTTATTCTTCTTGAGAGTTCATTAATAGTCAAAAACAAATAGAAATCTAATTGATTTTTAGTCTTTGTCTTTGAAAACCTGCTTGGATGTGAATGAACAACACAATCTTGTTGCCTGTTAAAAACAGCAATAATTTGGCTCATATTTGTGGAAAATCAATTCAGATAAATTACAGACAGACAGACAGAGACAGACAGACAGACAGACAGACAGACAGACAGATAAACAAACAGATAAACAGAGACAGACAGTCAGTCAGACAGACAGAAAGACAGATAAACAGAGACAGACAGACAGATAAACAGAGACAGTCAGACAGACAGACAGATAAACAGAGACAGTCAGACAGACAGACAGACAGTCAGTCAGACAGTCAGACAGACAGACAGAGACAGACAAACAGACAGATAAACAGAGACAGTCAGACTGACAGACAGATAAACAGAGACAGTCAGACAGACAGACAGACAGACAGACAGTCAGACAGAGACAGTCAGACAGACAGAGACAGAGACAGACAGACAGATAAACAGAGACAGTCAGACAGACAGACAGAGACAGTCAGACAGAGACAGTCAGAGAGAGACAGTCAGAGAGAGACAGTCAGACAGTCAGACAGACAGAGACAGGCAGACAGACAGAGAGAGACAGTCAGACAGAGACAGTCAGACAGACAGAGACAGGCAGACAGACAGAGAGAGACAGTCAGACAGAGACAGTCAGACAGACAGAGACAAGCAGACAGACAGAGAGAGACAGTCAGACAGAGACAGTCAGACAGACAGAGACAGGCAGACAGACAGAGAGAGACAGTCAGACAGAGACAGTCAGACAGACAGAGACAAGCAGACAGACAGAGAGAGACAGTCAGACAGAGAGAGTCAGACAGTCAGACAGACAGACAGACAGACAGTCAGACAGAGACACAGACAGACAGACAGACAGACAGACACACAGTCAGACAGTCAGACAGACAGAGACAGTCAGAGACAGTCAGACAGAGACAGACAGAGACAGACAGAGACAGACAGAGACAGACAGAGACAGACAGAGACAGTCAGACAGACAGAGACAGTCAGACAGAGACAGTCAGATAGACAGACAGACAGACAAATTGTAAATAAATAAAAATGAATAAGTACATTTTAAAACACAATAAAATAAAACAAATCAATAAAACAAACAAACATAACAGTCAGTTAATTCATGAAAAATAATTAGCGTCTGAATAGGGCTTAAGTGAACACTTAAAGTAAAGTAGTTGAAGACGAGATTGACTCTGATGTGATGGCTGTAGGTATGATGCAGAAGGTGTGTGTTTACCTGTCAGAGCGGCGTCCCGCGAGACGTCCCACACCTGGACACCCCTCGCAGACGCCACGGCGAGCAGCCCTGAGGCCGCGGGGTGGAAGAGGACGATCTCCAGACGGCCGTCTGCGGCGCTCAGAGTCACCTCCGCGTTACTGGGCTGCTCCTGATCTGGATCACACACGCGCCACAGCTTTACCTGAACCGACACAGAGAGACGTGACCGAACACTGCACTGGGACAGATCCTAAATAAATCCACTAAATCGTCTAATACTTTAAATCACATGACATCCAAATTCACCCCATTTACAGTTTTTAAAATGTCCCTGGCGCTCAATTCATCAATGTGTACTACTTTAAAAAAAAACATTTAGAAAAAAAAAAATACAAGCACATGTATTTTCCTTCTGCTGACGTATTCAAAGCCATGCTAAAATAATATTATATACATGTATAAAACAAAAATAATATTACAGCCTACTTTTTAAGATCCAGTTAAAATAATTTGATTTGACTTAATATAATTTCATTCAGAAATACATCCCATTACAATGAGAGAGTGAGAGTGAGAGTGAGAGTGAGTGAGAGAGAGAGAGAGAGAGAGAGAGTGAGAGTGAGAGTGAGAGAGAGAGAGAGAGAGAGAGAGAGAGAGAGAGAGAAAAGGGAAAACGGGAAGAGAGAAAATAAAAGAAAGGAAGGAGCTAGGATGAAACATTAGATCTTGAAGAAGTCAGTCATTTGAATGTGTTTTCTGCTGTCAGAAGTGCTGATACCAATAACACAGCATCAATAATCAACTGTAGTAACGATACATGTTAGCAGAAAGTGTGGATACCCCAGGAAACGTCCCACACTGTGTGAGCCCAGCTCCGAGTGAGAAAGATGTCAGGTGGAGGCCAGGGGTCTCATTTATAAAACTCCGTAGATTTCATCTTAAAAGAGTACGTAGTCACAAAAGCTTGATTTTGCGTAAGCTCAAAAGTTTGCCGGAACCTGTGCAAAAATTTGTTCATTGTGCACGTGCATCTCCACCCCGACTCCTCCCAGAAATCACCAAATATGGAGCTCACAACGCCTAGTTTTACTATGCATAACCTCATCTGCATATCATTCGATGCATATTCCCATCCTCGTGACACCATGTTTAACACCGTCAAAGCTCCAAGATATTAAGGAAATATAAGATATAAATGCCATTTGTGCCAAACTTTATTTTTTTTCCACTATGATTGTTATGTTTTAGAATATATCAAAATATTAATTAAAAACAAAACTGTTTAAAATAGTTACAGAATAAATATTTTTGAATCCATTTTTAAAGTTATAAGAATAAAGTTGATCTCATTCTTTTACACTGGCTATTTTTGGAAACATAGATCTATATTTATTGCAAATATAGCATGCCACAGGAAAAGTTATGAAGCGCATCCACTACAAATATGTCTAAATAGTCTAATTTTCGTTTAACTTCTGCACAATGACTATGTAATTTCAGTGCTTATTTACATTATGAGAGTGGAATATTTAATGTAAATGTGTATATCGACATGAAAACGGAGTTTAAAATTGTTGTTTACTTCATTAATTTTCTCACTCCTGGAAATTATACACATGGGTCAGAGTTTGCGTGCAGGTGCGCAAATTGTGGCGTATGCCTCTTTCAGGGCAGGTTTTGTGTGTACGCAACAGTTATAAATATATAAAAAGGTCCCAGATGTGCTGGAATATGATTCGTGAGGATGGTCTGCCTATTCTCATTTTGCTTAATAAATCAATAAATTACATTTGTTTAATTTAGTTAAATACACAAAACAATAAATATATAAAATGAATTAAAATACATACATTTTTTAATAAATATATTGATTTATAATAAATAAATAAAATGCTTTAAAATAAAAAACTTAAATCGATATAAAATATAATAATTTTATTTAATAAAAACAAAAATAAAAACAACAAAACTATATCGATTTATTTGATTTAATAAAATAATTATTTTAAATAAATAAATGCATTCTATTGGTTTAATTGATTTAAAATACATAAAACAAAAACAAAAAATAAACAATATATAAAATCCTTTAAAATTCATAACTGTAAAAAAATTATTAAAATAATAAACTAATCAATTATATTGATTTAATAATAAACACATTGAGTTATAAATAAATTGCTTTAAAATAAAAACAATTGAAATACTTTTAAATAAATGTAAAAAAATATTATATTAAATGTATTCATTTATTTTTTATTTTAAATTGAGTTGTGATTTTACTAAATAAAAATTATTTTCAATAAAAGTCTAAAAATTAAATAGATTTAAAATAAATAAAACAAAACAAAAATTACATTTAATAAATACATACATACACATACAGTGTGTATGGTCCGAGTGAAACAATCAGGTTAATACGTTTCCAGGCTATTAGAATTGAAAACACATAAATAAATAAATATAATAGTCTGTTTTTTTGGGAGGGGGATGTTCATAGAAGACATTCAGAGATTTAAGGCACTCTGATTATATATTGTGATTTATGACTTTAGTATGAATGTGGTATCAGATAACAAGGCTGTTCATCTGTGCCTCAGACAGTCTCCTTCCTGTTGAAGCGGTCAGGTTGTGCTCAGAATAAGCGATCACAGGTTTATAGTGACTCACCGTCTCATCAGCCGAGCAGGTCGCCAGCAGATAGTCGTCAAACGGCGAGAAGTCCAGGTCAGTCACGAGGTCTGGGACGGGAAGAAAGAGAATTAGGACAAACTCATATGGGTCGCAAGCATTCAGTTTTATTTTTAGTGAACTGAGTCCGTGACATTGGCCGGCAGCGGGACACTGCTTTATTTGCTCCAAAAAAATCTCGTTTTTGCTCCAAATGAAATTGAATGAGCCAAGTGTGTTAGTTAGACCTGTATTTGTTAATATCTCACCAGCATGGCATGAAATCTGGGTCACGGTCCACTTCCCATCAGATGCGGCGTTCACAGAAGACAGACCGACCATCCCACCTCCTCCAGAGACACAACAGACACGGTTACAAACACAAAACAGACTGCTTCTCCTGGTGTTTAATCTGATGTGTGGAGGCTCAGATGTTCATACCAGCCTGATCTGTGCTGAAGGCCACGAGGCTGCAGCTGGACTTGATGCGGTTGCCCTGAGAAGAGAAGGAACCTCCTCCTCGCACGTTTGCAATCCAGCCCTGCGCAGAAACACAGAGTATCACGAAATCAGTGGATCTTAATATGAAGACTAATCTCTGCAGGAAAGATGATCAGAAATATTCAACATTCACAGACAAACCTACATATCTAAACATCTCCCTTAATAAGAAAACCAGAAACATATTTTTTTTAAATAAAAACACTGAGGTTTAATAGCATAAAAATGTTAAATTAAGTCACTTTAAAATGTATTTTCTAAACATATAAATGATAAAATATTTAGAATTTTAAAACAAGTCATATTTTTTAAACCTTACTTTTTAATTTTTATAATTTCAATATACTTCAAAAAAAAAATCGAAATCATAAAATGTTAAATAAAAAACATTTTTAAAGTAAAAACTTTACATTTTAAAGCTAAAAAAGGTATAAAAAGGGACATTGAAAATAAATTGATAAAGTTTAAAACAAAACAAGTGTTGTAAAATAAACTTACTAACAATCTAAATCATAAAATGTGCAATTAAAATCTGTTAATAAATTAAAAGCTACAAAAATAAAATTGTTGATGTAAAACTAAAGTCACTTTAAACCAATAATGAATATATCACAAATAAAATAAAAGGCATAATGTAAACTTGAAATAATTTTACAATAAAAATTACAAAAATCAAAAATATAAAAATGTAGAATTAAAACGCGTAATTGTTCAAAATTAAAATATAACACTAGAATTAAAGCAAAAAGTAAAATGAAAGTAAATAATTTTAATTAATTATTTGCTAACAAAAGAAAAATGTTGTTATTGTTAGAACTAAAACTATTAAAAATAGTTAAAAGAGACAAAAGTGTAATGTTTGAGTTCTAAAAATACTAATATATATATATATATATATATATATATATATATATATATATATATAAAAGCTAAATCGAAAATTAAACAAAAAGCCTAAAAACTACAACAAAATTACTAAAATTTAAATAATAAAAAATAGATTAACGCCAAATATAAAAGAATAAAAAATTACACAAACACAGTAAACTAAAATTTTACTGAAAATATGAAAATCTCATTTAAAACATTATTAAATACTATTTTAGTTTATAAACTATTTTAAAATAACACTGAAACACACCAAAAATCTTGAGATCTTGACAAAAGATGGCACTGATTACAACAGAATCAAATCAGCTGATGCCTCTCGACTGAACATCTGACTTCATCACAAACAGGAAAGAGGAAACTGAGAGAAACTGAGAGCACTTTCTCTGGCCAACAGTGCAACACACACACACACACACACACACACACTTGAGGAAATGCAGAAGAGCAGCCGAACAGTCTCAAATCCTTCCTGAATGTCAACAAGAAACAACACACAGAGAATGGATGCGTTTGAGCAACCACATGCACTGGCGTCCGAGACAAACGCCTGCTCTGGTTTGAGTTGCTTCTGCTGCTGCTTTACAGAGAATCACACTCACTCCTACACCAGAGGCGATGAGCCAGTGCATTACGAGACAAGATACAAATAAATGATGCAAATTAGGCCTTCTGGCTTCTTAAACAACAACAAATATGCATTTGAAACCCAGCCCCAAACCATCCAAAACCAGTTCTAACAAAGCACACGGACCAAACGCTTTTCACCTGCGAATGAAAAAATAAATGCCAAAAAATGAATATTGGAATAATTATTATTTTATTTATGATTTTGTAAGAAGTCTCTTCTGCTCACCAAGGCTGCATTTATTTGATCAAAAATACAGTAAAAACAATGCTATCTCACGACAAATTCTTATGTATTTTAGGAGAATTAAGCTACAACCCCACTCGTCTATTCGATTTAGTACGATGTCTACACCCCAGTGACGAGTAGGTTTAGGGGCCGGGTTAGGTGTAGGTCATTCTTACAAATTCATACGAATTGTGCAACTCGTAAAATACATACGATTTGGCAAAAAATCATATGAATTTGTATGATTGAGGTCGTACAAATTTATACGAATTAGCCACCTTGAAAAATATGTACGAATTGCCGTGAGATGGGCCAGTAAAAATATCAATATTGTGAAACATTATTAAAATTTAAACTATTTTCTGTTTGAATGCGTTTTAAAAAATAGTTTATTCCTGTGATCAAAGCTAAATTTGAATTTGAATTTACTCCAGTCTTCAGTGTCACATGACCCTTCAGAAATCATGCTGATGATTTACTGCTCAAGAAACATTTATTATTATTATTAATAATAATGATGAAAACAGTTGTGCTACCTATAATTTTAGTGGAAACTACTGAAATATATCCATCTTTCCGGTTTGTTGATGAACAAAGTTCAAAAGAACAGCATTTATTTAAAACCTGAAATCTATTTTTTAAATATCATAAATGTCTTTAATGTCCCTATTTATCAATTGAATGCATCCTTGTTCAATGAAAATATATGTTGGCAAAAAAACTCTCTGTCCTGCCCTGATCTCACATAACGCTTACAGCGGCAGCGGTCAGCGTTTTGCCTCCAGACACTCTGCTAAACTTCTGCAGCACAAACTGACATTTAATGCCGCTGGATTTGTACAGTAGAAACTCACCTGTCAATCTTTAACAGTGTGTCATGTGACTTACACAGTGTGTTTCTTCAAGACAGAATGAAGACATCCGGTACAGCTGAAGGCCAATGACAACAACAAAGTAATATACTGTATGCTATATTCATGCTCAGTGAGATCCAAATCCACCAAACACTGTAACATCAATCCACTCAAACATTCAGTCTTAAAGGGACAGTTCACCCAGAAATTAAGATTCTGTGTTCGTCTGCTAAACACAAAAAAGATATTTTGAAAGAATGTAAAGAAGTTGGCGGCACCCATTGACTTCCATAGTGTGGGAAAATATACCATAAGTCAATGGCTACAAACTGTTTGCTTATACATTCTTCAAAATGTCTTATTTTGTGTTTAGCAGACAAACAAGTGGATGGTGAGTAAATTATGACATTTTTCCTTTTTGGGTGAACTATCGCTTTAAGGACACTGCATTTCTCACAAGAGATAATCAGTTTAGACACTGTGCCGAGTCGCCACTTCTGGTGTCATAAAGCAAAACCTGATGACAATCACAGTGTTTCATGACTGATAAATATATATATATATAATAAATCACCTATATCAGAAAAACTAAAATATATTTGGTCTATATCTAATGCATTCACACACATCTTTAGGGCCGTTGTAGGTTTACATTGCACACAAACACATCATATAAAGCTCGGGCATGTGAAGCATTCACTGTGAACCTCAGGCTGTTATCTAACAACACCACACATAATGACAAGAAACAAGATCGGAGCCTGTTTGTCCCTCTGAAAACCAGAATCACTGCAGAGCACATTTGATTATGCAAAGCTGTAGTTTAATCACCAAAAACTATGCAGTCCGGCGAAAGAGTGCCAAGATAACAAACCAATGTGCTCCGAATTAAACTGTTTAATCAATTCATACTTATATAAACCAAAAGTCAAAAGTTCTGATTTACTGTCAAACTATTAAAACAATAATTAATTAAACAAATTAATCATTCAAATTCACCAATTTGTCTTGGAATGGTGCATTACTGAAATAATACAAATTAAGGCTAAATATAAAGAAAAATTTAAGTAAAAATGACAAAAGCATATAAGAAAATCACAAACATTTGAATTAAAATAAATATTTTAAAAATGTTTGGAATCATATATAATTTCTTTAATTTTCTATCATTTTTTAAAGAGTCACTGAAATATAATTTAGGTTAAAATGACTTGCGCCGCCAATTTGACTTTATACTAAAAATGACAAGCTATCTCAAGTTTTTAAGTTGAAGTAGCTGTTTTTTTTTTACAGTGTTTACATTTTACAGTGTTTACATTTGTGGTAATTTATTATTAAAAGAGACAAAAAGTATATTTTTTATGCAAAGAAAATTATTATAATGCAGCGATTTTTAAATGGGTGTCAATATTTTAAAGTGCACTCTTATGTGCTTTCATATAGTCTTGCGAAACAAATTGGTGTATTTAATTATTGCTTTAATTTGATAATTGTAATTATTCATAAAATACATAGAATATTTAACTTCTGGTTTAAGTAATTATTAACTGATTTAATTATTGCATTTTGAAGTCTTTGGTCCTTGGTTATCTCAGTGAAGCTGGTCACTAAAACACATACACTACGTTTAACGTCTGAATATTATTATTATTTTATTTTTTTGCATTTCTCCAACATTTAACGACCTGTTGTTTGTCATATGAATTTATTCTATGCATTTACGTCGTTTTGTTCACCTTCTTCCAATCAAATACGTAAAATACGGAGCAGATCAGAGCGAAACCATATCAAGTTCAAACAATCCCGATGCAACTGTATTGAATGTTTCCTCATAACATATTCATCGCGAATGACAGCATGATCTCCGCTCATATTCATATGCATCTAATGTCTCGTGATCGAGCATATCACCGTGCATGACGCTTCACATATGTTTAGTTGAGGATGGAGGAAGTTGGAACTGATCAATGCATCTGCACCACTCCTTCACCTCGGAGTCTAAAACACCAGACACTCAATCGCACCGCACGCGTCCCGCGCCGCGCCTCTACTCACATCTTTCTTGGGGATTTTGGGAGTGGTGTTCTTAAATTTGGACGTCTTGAAGCGATTCATGCTGAGCTGCTGGCCGCGCGTTTGAACCTTCCGGGTGTCTCGGTGTTGTGATGATGATCGCGACGCGTGCGTTTGAATGAGTGTTTCTTGTGACGCAGAGCGCAGATCTACAAACCATCGACTCGCTCTGCAGGCGCTGCAGCAAACCGCGCTGTCTATATAAATCGTGTGTGTCAGCGAAAAACGCGTCCGGGATCCGTTGTTTCCGCATACAGCTTGCACTACCCCTATATAAAGAAGAAATTAAATTAGCAGTGACGTATTTTTACCCTGTTTACACTGAAGTACAATACTGCATTTTTTAAAGTATGAATAGTGGTAACATTATTTAAAGTAACTGTGGTGTTTTGGTCAAAATAAATGTTCTCAAGTTTTTTTTCTTGCTACTTGCTGTTTCTAAAAATATGTATTTCTGAAAAAAAAATACATATTTCTAAAAATCGTTGATTAAATAAATAAATAAACATGACTAAAAACTTTGAACCAGTGTTAGCCTATTTTAGTATAGTTGGCATACTATTTTAGCTTGTATTAATTTTTATTCATATTTCGACATTTATTTTAATATTTTCTATTTTAATTTTAGTTAAAGTTTTTGTAATTTTATTTTGTCTGCATTTTTCATTAGTTTTTGCTGCATTTATTTAAAAAAATGCGTGAATATATCGTTTTTATAATATTTTCTTTCTTTTTATAATTTTGATTAATATTTATATAATTAAACTAAAAGTGAATTATAGCTGAAATAAAAACAAGTTTATTTTGTGTTTATTTTGTTTCAGTTAAAATGTATTTATTTCAAATAACAAATAAATATATAATATGTACTAGTTAAATTATATTTGCATCTATTTTCTGGAATTGTATTATTATTATTGTTGTTTCAGTTTAAACAATCACCTTTCTTTTGGAGAAAAATGGTCTAAAAATGGTAGTCATAGTGTGTTAAATAATATCTGTGTATTAAAAAAATAAGAACTGTGCTGCACTGTACTTGTATGTTTTTGTAATATGTTTATATTATTCAGTGCATTTGCTGTTTATTTTTCTTTTCATTAAATATTCAAACTGAAGGTTATTTTAATCCTGAAATACGACAATCTTGAATTGTATAACGCATTTTAATTATATCGGCTTTGCATTGTATACGGCATTTCACTAAATTGTGTTTAATGCTGGGATAAAGGCCTCAACTTCATCTTCACGAAGCCCGTCCACTTCAGCTCGTACCCGTTCAATAGGATAGGATTGGCTAAAAACTAACCAAGCAGCTCACTCTTAACAGTAGTGCGCATGCGTGTGTCGATCGCGCATGCGCAGCCACTCTCGAGTCTGTGAGTGGTAAAGATGGCGTGCTACTCGGCTCGCAGCTCCGCACGTTGGATCGCAGCAGCAGTGTCCTCCAGTCACAGACGGGCCTGCTCTCCTCTCCTGTCCAGCGCGGATGGAGTACACCGGAGCCTCTCGACGCTGTCGGGCCACCGGGTGTGGACGCGGCGCGGCGGAGGAGCCGAGACTGCGGTGACATTGAGAGGCATGACAGGTGAGAGACAGAGGCCTGTGCATCAAACCACACAAACACACTGCTAACTCTGAGTTCAACATATGCGTTTATAAATCAGGGCTGATATACATTCAGCTTCATGTGACAGAAGACATGATGATGATGACGCCATTAAACGCTCACTTGAAGCGTTAGGTCAGAAAGCAAACACAAACAGTTATTACATCTAACGTTACTCTAAATCAACACATGCACACGTGATCACTTTGATCAAAAAATCAAGTCTGTGTGTGTGTGTGTGTGTGTGTGTGCTGTCGCGTGTGTCTGTGTGTGTGTGAGAGTGTGTGTGTGTGAGAGGTAGTGTCTGTGTGTCTGTCTGTCTGTGTGTGTGTCTGTGTCTGTGTCTGTGTGTGTGTGTGTGTGTGTGTGTGTGTGTGTGTGTGTGTGTGTGTGAGTGTGAGTGAGTGAGAGTGTCTGTGTGTCTGTCTGTGAGTGTGTGTGTGTGTGTGTGTGTGTCTGTCTGTGAGTGAGTGTGAGTGTGTGTGTGTGTGTGTGTGTGTGTGGATCTGAGGAGAAATCACACACTGCTTCGGCTCAGTTTCCAGAAACTTATCTGACCTTGTTATAGTTGAGCAGTGACTGTCAGCTGGACAAATAAAGACACTTTATTAGTCCTGTTATGAATAAAAGTAATCAATACATTTAAAAGATAGTATTTTATTAAGTAAATGAGGACCAGCTATTACATTTTCAAATGTCAGTTTTCACTTGTTATCATAAATGTTTTGCTAATATTTTCCCCGAAACACACGGTCTGTTTTATATGTATATGTATAATTATGATGATAATATTTGTAATTTAGTTACTTTACTGATTTTATAATTAATTAATACTTTAATAATTGAAAGTATTAGCACAACAACGGCAATAATAATAACAATAATAATAAATAATACAAAATAACCCACATATTTGTAATTCATAAATGTATTAATTAATTCAAATTGTGTTTGACTTCAACCGTTACATTTCTAAACATTGTTCTAAAGCATTAGCTGCACTTTTATTGACTATACATTGAATATTGTATTTCATTATTCATTGGCTTGTGTTTAATGTGGGAACACTGCTAAATTCTTCAGTGTGCAGTGTATCAGTTTTTATAACTGATATATATATCAGATCTGTTTCTGTGTTATTTGTTATAAGATACTGTAGTTGCTTGCTGCATGTAATGTTACTGTATTAAAACGATAGTAAGTATGCTGTTCATAATTGTAATGATAGTATTGTGTGTGACAGCGGCGGGCTCTTCTTCTCGTGTCATCTGTAAGATGTCGTTCCACACCAGCTCTCGTGCTAGAAAACAGGATTTCTACCAGATCCTGGGAGTCCCACGCACAGCCACGCAGAAGGAGATCAAGAAATCTTATTACCAGGTCATACTAGACTACTGTGTGTTTGTCGTCTTATTGTGACGCTAGTTGTCACATTTTTTGTATCTTAGTAACTATGATTTGAGTCAGAAGTATAATTACACAAATGCTAGCAGTGATGCATGTTTTTTACATATAAGTTATTTACATTTTCTATTGGCCATAACAATGGTTTCATAGTCTTTTGTTGTTGGTTTTTTTCTGTATTGTTTTGTTTCCATCATTTTTTATTATAGTATAATATAATAATTTAATTTATTTATACATAATACAATAAACAGATAAGAAATGGCCCTTAAATAGTAATATAAAGTTAAGTATAAGTTAAAATAGTCTATAATACCTTACAAGGACTGATGTACTCCAGATAGTAGTTTATAATATAAGAAAATAATATTCTTCACAAATCATTAATAAACAGCAGGTTTGCAAAGTACAAACTAAATGTCATCTTAAATTTATGAACTTTTTCAGCTCAGAAAAATCCCAAATTGTTTTGCAAATCTAGGTTCCCCCTAAATGTTTGTTGTTAATTTTATAATATAGATTAATAATAATATTGTATAAAACCATATTTAATATAATATAATATTTAGTTCTAAATCTATTTCTAGTCTTTTTTTATATATTATACTTAACATTTTTATGTGTTTGCTGGTATTATAATTGGCTCTTTTTTTTTTACAGCGTTCAAACTAAAGCTTCACAATCACATAATAAACAGCAGATTTCTAGTGTTAAATTTTGGCACTTGACAGTTTGTGTTTCTGTTTCTATCATTCAGATGGCAAAGAAGTATCATCCCGACACTAACAAAGACGACCCTCAAGCGAAGGAGAAGTTTGCACAGCTAGCTGAGGCCTATGAGGTTTGAAGCGCTGGCTCTGTGAAAGCTTGTCCTGGCATCGGTGTGGAATGAGTGACTGAATGTTTTGTCCTCAGGTGCTCAGTGACGAGGGGAAGAGGAAACAGTATGATACGTACGGCTCTGCAGGGTTTGACGCGGGTCAGGCCGGCACGGGGCATCAGCAGTACTGGAGCGGAGGGAGCAGCATCGACCCCGAGGAGCTTTTCCGCAAGATCTTTGGCGAGTTTTCTGGAGCTCGAGGCTTTGGGGATTTCAACGCCATCTTCGATCAGCCACAAGAGGTCAGATGTGGAATCTCTGGAGATACACAGTGGATTCTGATCGAGTTGTGAAAGCAAGCAGTCAGATTGGAGCATGCTGTTGATATTTTTGTGTTCAGTATGCACTGGACAATAAGGGCTCTATGAAATCCATTTTATGTAACCCCAAAAACCAAATATTTTTCCCCCAAAAAATACATTTTCTGGATTCCAATTTAAAGAGGTCATATGATGATGCTAAAAAGAACATTATTTGATGTAACGCAATGTTTACGCGGTTCAAAACACATAATTTTTCACATACTGTACATTATTGTTGCTCCTCTATGCTCCGCCTTTCTGAAGCTCATCATTCTGAGAAGCGAGGCGTGCTCTGATTGGCCAGCTATCCAGTGCGTTGTGATTGGCCGAATACCTCAAGCGTGTGACGGAAATGTTACGCCCCTTCCCATGTTATGATGCCGTGTCCCGGCCTTTTTACAGTCTATGGTCCCGGCACGACGAGACTAAAACAATAAAAGCGGCTATAAACTAGACATTTTTTGCATTCAGTGAGGACATAATTACTGATTATAATGACTCATACGGCCTTTTTATGCATTGTGCTGTGCCGCGCCATGAAAAACATTACCATGTCTGGATTTGTGATCGTAGAAATGCCAAATAAGCACTACTATACACTGCCTTCGTTCATTGTGAATTCATTTGGGCGTTGTTTTGCAAATCTTCCCGCATCGTGATGTAAACATGTGGGGGTGTGTTTAAATGAGGAGTTTTAGGGGGGCGTGGCAGAATCTTAACTTTGATAAAGAATATCTCTTTGGTTTTGAGACTTAAGTCTTTGCAACTTCAGGGATCTTATCTATGCACAATCAGCTTGTAACACTCCACAGAGAAAGCAAAACTTGAAATCACATCATATGACCCCTTTAATGATTTAATTCAATTTTAGTCATTAAAGATGTCTAATTGAATTCATACATTTACATTTACATTCATTCATTTTGCAGACTTCACATAAAACTTCACAAATTAATCAATCCTTTAAAATTACGTTAAATTAAAATATAACCAAAATATAAGGCTATGATAAAAATAGCCTTATTTATGCATTTATTTTTGGAGGTGTCAAATTAATTTCTACACATTACTGTACTGTATAAACTTTAACTTTACTGTATAAATTAAAACTTGGATGTTAAAATCTCTTAATGTTATATAAAATATTGACATACTACTAATAAGTATAATAACAATTTCTATTTTTATTAATATTTCTTTGAGAAGTAAATTTCACTATACAATAGTAATATATTTCGTAATATATCAATTAATGCACAATATATTAGTAGCGTTTTATAATAATTCCTCGTTAACTGGACTTTTATTTTTGCCTGTTGTCATGAAAACCATTGAATTTCTGTGTTTGACACACCAGTGTGATTTATTCAACTGCAGTGGTGAATTGTTCTTTAAAACTGCAGAGACACGCAAAACATGGACATATTTTAATAGCAGTCCTTTTTAAAAATGTATATATAATCTATTCAAGAATGTAATAATTACTGATGCTCTTTCAAGGTTTTGAGTGTGATTTATTGTGTAGCCTTGCTTCATTTATTTCAAAATGCGTCAATTTCCATGTCATCCTGCGCTAAACAGTAAATTCAATTTCTATGCTTGGGTTCTACAATTCTGTCTTCATTTTCCGCATCATTGAAATCACAGCGCCCTAGACGCTCCATGAACCCTCTGTTCTGTTTGCTAACAGTATGTGATGGAGCTCACCTTCGCTCAGGCTGCTAAAGGAGTGAATAAGGAGATGACAGTCCAAATTGAGGACATGTGTCAGCGCTGCGGCGGCAGAGGCCATGAGCCCGGATCCAAAGTCCAACACTGCGGCAGCTGCAACGGCACGGGCATGGTATGTGATGCCCTCGAGCGCATCAGCTCATTTAGACATGTCTGATGACTCTGCATCTGTGGTTCATCCCTGCAGGAGACGGTGAACACGGGGCCCTTCGTGATGCGCTCCACCTGCCGGCGCTGTGGTGGGAGGGGCTCGGTCATCACCTCGCCCTGTACGGCGTGCCGGGGGACGGGACAGACCAAACAGAGGAAGACCGTCACGGTGCCTGTTCCTGCCGGTGAGTTAGCTGCTTCTCTTCAGTGAAGAGACACTGGCTTCAGGGAATGGAGTGAGTTTTGAGGGTTTGTTTACTGTGACGTTCAGGAATCGAGGATGGGCAGACGGTCCGAATGCCTGTGGGGAAGAAAGAGATCTTCATTACATTCAGAGTGAGTACATCACCACTGTTTTCAGGTTTCAGAAGCATGCGCTGTAGAGATTACATTTAAGTCAACCAATCAGAATGAATAATTCGACAGCCCTGTGGTGTATATAAGAGTGTATATAGGTACAGTCGATATTATGTCTAAATGATCTGCTGTGTGCCCTTGGCAGTGCTTTCTGTCCCTATAGAAGGACTATTGGTACTTTATTAGTCTCTCAGTCTGAAGACTGACATTTCTTTGTAGAGAATGGACTGGATTATGCAGGAACATTCAGGGCTGTTGGTCGTTGTGTTCATTTGTAACCCCGATCACATCCTCTGTGCTGTTTGTTTACTTGTATATTTGACACTCATTGTTTGTGTTGATGCTCTTAGGTCCAGAAGAGTCCGATCTTCAGGAGAGACGGTGCTGACATTCACTCTGATGTCATGATCTCTGTGGCTCAGGCCATACTGGGCACGATCAAAGCACAAGGACTCTCGAGACCGCCAATCTCTCGGTGGGACATTTAACGTGACCATATTGTACAATTAAAGAAGCAGTTCACCTAAAACGAATTTATGAAAAGGTATTCCCCCTCAGCTCATCCAAGATGTAGATGAGTTTGTTTCTTCGTTAGAACAGATTGAGAACTTTAGCATTTCGTCAGTTGTTAACAAATGGATCTTCTGCAGTGAATGGGTGCCGTCAGAATAAGTCCAAACAGCTGATAAAAACTGTTGCTTCTGGACAAAATGAGTCCTCTATTCAAAATATAGCTTTCTCTATTGAAAAAGTCGTCTTGTCTGAATCAGGAGAGTCCAAACCAGTTAAAAATGTTGGTGGATTTTGAGATGAGAGGACAGCAATGGATTAATTTTTCACTGATTGGAAGAAACTTTATTATGGAATTATCAACTTGAATTTTGGCCAAAGCAATGGTTTAATGTTCAAATGTCTCGATAGATTTATTTCTTATAAGCATGCAGTTTTTGCTTCTCAAGAGAATAACTGATGGACTTGAGTGGAGTGGATTATTGTGATGTTTTAATCAGCTGTTTGGACTCTCATTCTGATGGCACCCATTCACTGCAGAGGATCCACTGGTGAGCATGTGATAAAAATGCTTGTGAGCCAGCAGCCATATCACCCTGCAGCCCAAGACCGGTTGCCCACTGAAGCTAAGCAGGGTTGAGCTGGTCAGTATCTGGATGGGAGACCTCCTGGGAAAACTAGGTCGCTTCTGGAAGAGGTTTTAGTGAGGTCAGCGGGGGTGTGTGGGTCCTAACGCCCCAGTGTAGTGACGGGGACACTATACTGTAAAATAAAAGCACTGTCCTTCGGATGAGACGTTAAACCTAGGTCCTGACTCTCTGTGGTAATTAAAAATCCCAGGATGTGTGATCCCGGCATCCTGGCCAAATTTCCCCATTGGCCTCTGACCATCATGCCTCCTAATCATCCCCATACACTGATTGGCTTCATCACTCTGTCTCCTCTCCACTAGTAAGCTGGTGTGGTGGGCGTTCTGGCGCAATATGGCTGCCGTCGCATCATCCAGGTGGATGCTGCACATTGGTGGTGGTTGAGGAACCCCCCCCCTTCTATGTAAAGCGCTTTGAGTACCCAGAAAAGTGCTATATAAATGTAACAAATTATTATTATTATAAAATGCTACATTTCTCCAAATCGGTCAAACATAAAATCAAACTCATCTACATCTTTGATGGCCTGAGAGTGAGTACATATTCAGCAAATTTTCATTTTTGAGGGAACTTCTCCACAATTTTAGATATTCTTCTGCATATGAGAACAGTTATTCACTCTGTGAATGTTTTTGTAGATCCCATCTGGGATCCAGGCCGACCAGAGGATCCGGCTCTCTGGTAAAGGTATTCCACGGGTCAGTGGCTACGGTTATGGTGACCACTACGTCCACGTCAAAATCAAAATCCCAAAGTAAGTTTATGCACATGACATAAGTGTTTCCCATACTTTGATTTATTTTGTGGCAGCCCGCCACAATATCAAAACTGACCGCCACAAATAGATATTCCAAAAGGCTTTGACATTGTTGAATAAACATGAGCACTGCACGTTTCATAATGGAAACCTGGATATGTTTTATATATCACTGTATTTCAGGAAACCGACTGTCTTCAGAAAATGTCATTTTCATTTCATCTTGCATGTAATGTCTGATAAAGCATTGTTTGTGAGCGAGAGCGCTCTGCTTTGTGTACAACTGTTACCTGGGAAACTTCTATTTCTCCTGCTCTGCCTCCTGCTGGCAGAGAATGAATTTGCATATATATATATATATATATATATATATATATATATATATATATATATATATATATAGTGCAAGTCTGTGGGAAACACTGCATAAAGGACTTGTTTTGCTGCTGTTTGAGGTTAAATTGATCCATCCGTATGTCTTCTGTCCAGGGTGTTGACAGACCGTCAGCGAGGCCTCCTGATGAGTTACGCGGAGGATCAGACCGATGTGGAGGGAACCAACGGAGTGACCAGCACCACCACAGGTACAGTCATTAGTAGATTAGTCACATGTAGAATCTGAGGCGCTAATGTTACAACCTGTCTCTGTCCAGGAGGGGGCAGTAATCAGACCGGTACAGGGCAGAAACAGAAAGACCAAGGCATTTTCTCCAAATTAAAGAGAATATTTAGCCCCTCCTGACAGCCACAAACCAGATAGGTAGGATTATTTGTTTTAAGATAACTCCCTGAAATCCTTTTTAATGATTGTAAGGTTTGGGAAAACCCTGAATAAAGAGCTATTTTCGAGGTTCAGGATCTGGTTTGTGGCTGTTTGTGAATTCAGTGCCTCCAAAAAAGAATTTGGACTTTAAATACAATACTAAAAATTTATTTTTAGATGATAAAATTAACAATAAGTAGATTAATGGTATATAATAAGCTCTGTGTTTAATATAAAATGAGAGTTTTTCGTATACTGGGGCCCCAAAGGAGTGCTGGAATTGATTACATATATACAGGTGCTGGTCATATAATTAGAATATCATCAAAAAGTTGATTTATTTCACTAATTCCATTCAAAAAGTGAAACTTGTATAATGTATACATTCATTCCACACAGACTGATATATTTCAAGTGTTTATTTCTTTTAATTTTGATGATTATAACTGACAACTAATGAAAACCCCAAATTCAGTATCTCAGAAAATTAGAATATTACTTAAGACCAATACAAAGAAAGGATTTTTAGAAATCTTGGCCAACTGAAAACTATGAACATGAAAAGTATGAGCATGTACAGCACTCAATACTTAGTTGCGGCTCCTTTTGCCTGAATTACTGCAGCAATGCGGCGTGGCATGGAGTCGATCAGTCTGTGGCACTGCTCAGGTGTTATGAGAGCCCAGGTTGCTCTGATAGTGGCCTTCAGCTCTTCTGCATTGTTGGGTCTGGCATATCGCATCTTCCTCTTCACAATACCCCATAGATTTTCTATGGGGTTAAGGTCAGGCGAGTTTGCTGGCCAATTAAGAACAGGGATACCATGGTCCTTAAACCAGGTACTGGTAGCTTTGGCACTGTGTGCAGGTGCCAAGTCCTGTTGGAAAATGAAATCTGCATCTCCATAAAGTTGGTCAGCAGCAGGAAGCATGAAGTGCTCTAAAACTTCCTGGTATACGGCTGTGTTGACCTTGGACCTCAGAAAACACAGTGGACCAACACCAGCAGATGACATGGCACCCCAAACCATCACTGAATGTGGAAACTTTACACTGGACCTCAAGCAACGTGGATTCTGTGCCTCTCCTCTCTTCCTCCAGACTCTGGGATCCTGATTTCCAAAGGAAATGCAAAATTTACTTTCATCAGAGAACATAACTTTAGACCACTCAGCAGCAGTCCAGTCCTTTTTGTCTTTAGCCCAGGCGAGACGCTTCTGACGCTGTCTGTTGTTCAAGAGTGGCTTGACACAAGGAATGCGACAGCTGAAACCCATGTCTTGCATACGCCTGTGTGTAGTGGTTCTTGAAGCACTGACTCCAGCTGCAGTCCACTCTTTGTGAATCTCCCCACATTTTTGAATGGGTTTTGTATCACAATCCTCTCCAGGGTGCGGTTATCCCTATTGCTTGTACACTTTTTTCTACCACATCTTTTCCTTCCCTTCGCCTCTATTAATGTGCTTGGACACAGAGCTCTGTGAACAGCCAGCCTCTTTGCAATTACCTTTGTGTCTTGCCCTCCTTGTGCAAGGTGTCAATGGTCGTCTTTTGGACAACTGTCAAGTCAGCAGTCTTCCCCATGATTGTGTAGCCTACAGAACTAGACTGAGAGACCATTTAAAGGCCTTTGCAGGTGTTTTGAGTTAATTAGCTGATTAGAGTGTGGCACCAGGTGTCTTCAATATTGAACCTTTTCACAATATTCTAATTTTCTGGGGTTTGTGGAGAATGTGCAGACTGGTTAGAGATGATAGAAAGGCAACAGTTACTCAAATAACCACTCATTACAACCAAGGTATGCAGAATACCATCTCTGAACACACAACACGTCGAACCCTGAAGCAGATGGGCTCCAGCAGCAGAAGACCACACCGGGTGCTGCTCCTGTCAGCTAAGAACAGGAAACGAAGGATACAATTCACACCGGCTCACCAAAATTGGACAAAAGAAGATTGGAAAATGTTTCCTGGTCTGATGAGTCTCGATTTCTGCTGCGACATTCAGACGGTAGAGTCAGAATTTGGCGTAAAGAATATGAAAGCTATTCTGCTACTTCCAGCAGAATAATGCACCATGTCACAAAGCTCAAATCATCTCAGACTGGTTTCTTGAACATGACAATGAGTTCACTTTACTCAAATGGCCTCCACAGTCACCAGATCTCAATCCAATAGAGCACCTTTGGGATGAGGTGGAACGGGAGAATCACAAATCTGCAGCAATTGTGTGATACTATCATGTCAATATGGACCAAAATCTCTGAGGAATGTTTCCAACACTTTGTTGAATCTGTCATGAAGAATTAAGGCAGATCTGAAGGCAAACGTGGGTCCAGCCCGGTTACTATCAAGGTGTACATAATAAAGTGGGCAGTGAGTGTGTGTGTGTGTATATATGTATATATGTGTGTGTGTGTGTATGTATGTGTGTGTTAAAAATGTAAATAAATACAGTAAGATAAAAGTAGAAATGAAAGTAAATAAACATTAATTCATTAGATTAAAACAAATCATGAATAAGCAAATAAAATAAGTAAATACAAATGTATTAAAATAAGTACAGTAGTCAATATATATAAGTTAATATAAACTAAATATTACATTTAAAATAAATTCACAGCATAAATTGGGTAAAATAAACGCCTTTTACATTTCAGGATTGAGATCTCTTGCTCTCAGATGAGCGTCTATGCCATTTAAAAGATTGTAAAACCTAATGTTTATTCTTGTATTTGTTTGTTTTTACAGGTAAAAGATCCACTAGAAATTGAGACTTTAGTGGAGATTCACAGTAAATCTGAAGGACATACGAGAGAAGGAAGTGAGTCTTCTGCTGTGGACACACCCAGCATTGAGTTCATCTTCAGCTCCTCAGAAACAACAAATGAGGAAGATTTGTGGATTGATCCAGATCCCGGAGGAATATGATCTACACACATTTACCCGTCTTACCAGAACATTGTGATATCAGCCTTCGCACCAACATGAACCACGATCTTGTCTTTGGTCTGTAATTTTACATTAAGGTTTATCCTTTTCTGATGTTTTGAAGCGATTCACAAGCGGATTGGAAATCTTTACTTTCATTTCAGAAAGACCTTTGTTTGTGCTGAACATCACTGAACGTTACGTCCGTCTGCTTGATTAGCAGTGTACATAGACAGCTGTTAATATTCAATAATTTTAATGTGTTGTAGAGATAAATATGCAATAATGAATAAACGCTCTGTGTGATAATGGTAAATGACTTTGTTGTTGAATATGTGGTGTGTATTTTATACTACTGGTGCATTATTCACAGAAACTGTTTTTGCTTTTGAACAATAATACAGTTTGTGAAAAACTGACTGGTAAATGTTGCTAGTACTTCTCTGGAAAAAATACAATTTTACACAAGATTAACCAAATAACCGGGTTAAAACTAAGTTAACCATGATCTTTCTAAATCGCTTTTTTCCCTCAGTTTTGTGTTTGCGATTGCAGAAAAGTGTCAATATTTATAGTAGGACAGCTTTATATAAAGTTGAAGGAATAGCAAGTGTAGCTGTAACCGCATCCTGAATGATTAGAAGTGGACATTTCATGGTTTCTATAGGCTATAATTTTTGTTATATACTGTCAGTTGCCATTGAAAATATTTGAAACATCCTTCAGTAAGAAATAATGCACTGATTGAAGCCTATGTGACAGCACTCTGAACTGCATATAAACATTTAATATATGAAAGCCAAAATATTTTAAATTGCACATTTAATATGAGACTAAAGTCCGATAAAGTCACTTACTAACCTTCTTTGTCCAAAGCTGTAATTCCTTTAGTGACCACTAATGTATAGCTCATACGAATCATGTAAACTCTAATGATCAATTACCGTTAAAACCGTTTCACTTGAAAAATGCACGGTTACCATGGAAGCAAGGAGAGCAACTAATAACAGCTATTTATGTAGTCAATGTTATTTTTTAAAAAATGTATGTGATACGATACTTAATATTTTAAATGTAAAAATACGTTTTTCATAGAAATATTAATACATGATTTAGCAAAAATAGCTACAAGCTACACGTTTTAACTTTTACATTTTAAGACTGTTTTTCCTAAAAAGAATGTGTTATTTTCTCTGGTGACTGACAAGATGACACATACACATACACGCATATAGACATATAGGTCTAGTCCGAAATTGTTGCACGTAAAAAAAAAAAAAGATCTCACTTTGTGTCAATCACATTTACAGGCTAGTGCCTCCGAAACTTTTGTCCATAAAATATATATATATATATCAGATCAGGTTCGATTTTCTGCATTTTCACACCCATAGCAAGCATTTGGATGGGAAAGGATGACAAATATGAAAAAAACTACACGAAAGAACAAATATTTTTGATTCCAGTATTTTCGACTTTCTTAACACTATCATTCTTTAAAAAAAATATATTAAAAAATAAACTAACGTTTTAATTGAATTTTAAGTGTAGGCTACTTAAATTGATTGAAATAAAACATGAACAAACCGTGAATGCAGCACAGTTGTGAATTTATTAATTATTACAGTGAACACAGAGCTGGAGGGAAAAACAAACAAAAGGATTAAAAAATATATAATAATAACTACGCCCCAAAATACGTCTTCTAAACCTTCAAATTAATATAACACTAAAGGGCATTTAAAAACACTGTACTGTATATCAACACCTTTCCTCTCAATGTGCTTTATAAAAACTAAAAGCTGTTAGTAACTCAAAACACAAAATGTTCATAACACCCAAACACAACCAATTATGTAATTCTTACAGGGGTCTATTTTATGATCTTATTAGTAAAGTAACAATTTCTTTGGTTCAAAAAGTCCAAGTCCTGCTCAAAGCCGTTCATGTTCGGTCCTCAGGATTTGGTATTACATGTAACACTCTTCAGGAACAGTATTCATCAGTATAATGATTGTGTTAGTTCTTATATAAAACTGAACCATACAGTATATGCCTTTCTGAGAGAAATATCATTAGTTAACAAACACATGCCTCAGTAAATGAGGACGCATACACAAACCCCCACAATCCTTTTCAAATGCATCGGGTCACAGTGTCTTTGTGAACATTGCACATGTTAGTGTGTTAAAATGTAACGTCAGTAAAGGGAACAAAACCCATTAATGTCGTTTCATGAAATTATTGCATCCATAAATGTTAATATTATAGTTATCGCCAAGTCAGATGAATGAATCGCCTAAAGAAAAGGAAAACTTAAATTCTAGCTTGTACAAATACAGTATACTAATTCAGCATTGTTCCCTTGTTTTAATTGCTTTCAAATAATCAAATATGGGCGTATTGCTTATATATGTTCTTTAGATATCATTGGCCATTTAAAAACGAATTTCTGGTCAACCACTAATGAAAAATACAGAAACTGGTTTTCACCCCTGAATAAAAAACAAAAACATAAATGCAAACTTTAATCTCAGAATTCTGACTTTTTCTTGTAAATCTTTTAATTGTATTATTTTAGAATTGCACGATAGAACTCACAATTGCAACAACTGCTTTTTTTCTCAGAATTGTGGGATATAAACTCGCAAAAAAAGTTAAGTCATGCAACAGCGAGTTTATATCCCACAATTCTGAGAAATGAAGTTGCAATTGCGAGATATAAACTCAATGTTGTGAAAAAAAAACAGAATCGTGAGGAAAGAAAATCTGAATTGTGAGTTTATATCCCATAATTCTGACCTTATAACTTGCAATTGTGACTATTTGTTATTCAGGGGCAGAAACGGGCTTCCATAGGAAATAATTCATCTTGGCTCAGATATTGGTTATCAGTGCATCTAAAATCCAGAAATATTGTGCTTTAACCATCTGTGTAGAATAAGTCCGAGTCTGTAACATATCATGTGTGATGAGACAAAATGTCTTTAATGTGCAATTCTTCCATCTTTTACATCCTAAACCTCTTCTAACAGGCTTTTCTTCGTGAACCGTTGTGCCAGTCATTTCTTGACGCAGCGTCTCAGTAGTCTGGCCTGCAGAAGTACTGCTTTTCTGTGTAAATACTGCATGTATGCATAGCATATCTCGTTTGAAAGCGTGCCAATGGAATCATGTACTTTTCTGTTTAAACATACTCTGTACAAGTGCGCAAATGTTTTGCGTGTGCCTCGTCCTGTTGTACATGCACATTTGTTGCTTTTGCGATATTTAAAAAACCTTAAGGAGGCGATAGAGTTTCCTTAACATGAGAAACTCAAATAAATTTGCACTAATGCCCACTAAAGCACCCCTTATGGTAATGAATGACAATGCAACAATTACTAAGACGTATGAGATAAAGCTCGAATAGCCAGAAGCGTTTGCATTCACGTACTTGCGTAGAGTGTTTCGGCCCATAAGTTGACTTGATACTGTGATAAAACTTAAAAAAATACTTTCTGCATATTTCCGCAGCTCTTCTCCAGCCTTAAAGGAGTTCACCTAAAATGAAAATGTACTCCCGTTCAGGCCATTCAATTTCATCACTTGCTCATCAATGGATGCTCTGCAGTGAATGGGTGCCGTCAGAATGAGAGTCCAAACAGCTGATAAAAACATCACAATAATCCACACCACTCCAGTCCATCAGTTAACATCTAGTGAAGCGAAAAGCTGTGTGTTTGTAAGAAACAAATACATAATTTTTATTTAATATAATTCTTAATATTGCTTTCTCCAGTGAAAAGTCATCTTGTCTCAAATCAGGAGAGAAATATGCAAAGATCAAGCACCATTTACAAGCGAAAAACTGTTAAAAACAAATACGTTGGTGGATTTTGATGTGAGAGGACAACAGGAGATGGATTTGTATCAGCTGTTTGGTTTCTCATTCTGACGGCACCCATTCACTGCAGAGGATCCATTGGTGAGCAAGTGATCTAGTGCTGAATTTCTCCAAATCTGTTCCCATGAAGAAACAAACAACCTCTTGGATGGCCTAAAGATGTGGGACATTTTCATCAAAGTTTCATTTTTGGGTGATCTGTTCCTTTCAACACTGGCAGGTGCAATAGTAACATCTGTCATAGTAAAACTCTATTCATAAACTGTGCTATCCTGCGTTTAAACAGTCTGTTCATACATTAATAATAAATCACATTTACCCAAGAACGAGGGGGCAAATGGGATGCACTAAGAGGGAAATGCGTTGGAATGCCTCACAACTTTAAAGCAGAGCAAACCATTTGTTCTCATCAATGATCTGCTCTTCTCATTGGATCACAGGAGCTCACATGAGGTACCAAGCAGCCAATCCGGCTAGAGCAGCGATCCAGGCAGCCAATATGACTTGACCAGAGGGATTTTTAAGCATTGTCATGGCCATCTGACAGATGTAAGACGATCCGCCGCTGGCAGCTGAAATAGAAAAAAATCTAAATTAATATATAAACAGTTTCATTTCTTAGGTTATTGTACGGTTTCTTAAACGGGTTCACAAGAGAACTGTAGGGGGTTCGTGAATTGATAAAACATTTAAAATTAATGAATTTGAAAGTAAAATTTAATTAGATAAATAGGGCTGCATAGATTATTCAAAATAAAAGGGTAACATTGATGTCATGTGACCATTAACCATGGCCAGAGAACCATGAATATTTAAATGTTCCTTTCAATTATTAAAATTGTAATAAAAAATGTAGTTTTATATATATATATATATATATATATATATGTATATACAGACGTGGTTAGAATTGTTGGCACCCTTGGTAAATATGATGAAACGCGGCTATGAAAACCAATCTGCATTGTTAATCCTTTTGATATTTTATGTAAAAATTCACAAAAATCTAACCTTTCATTAAATACAATAAAAAATATATAATTTAATTATTTTGTTGATATATATTTATATGTCTATTCAATAAAAAATGTATACATTTCTAAATGAATAAACTGAATCACTTATTCCTTCACTTTTTAAGTGGCACTCCTAGACCTCTATAGGAAAAATAAATAAATAAAGACTGACAAAAAAAGTTTGTGAATCCCTGGTTTAAAGTGTAATTAAGGTATGGATTAAATAATCTGGTCATGTTTACCCATTTTTCCCGCATTATACGGACACTGGCTGATGTCTCCTTGCATCTCGCCAAGAGCACCATGAGCAGGAGCGGCATCCAAAACATCGGCCTGAAGCGTTTTTCCAACCTCCTCTAGTTCTCCAAAAATCTGCAGGCAACACAAAAGGAGATTTACAGTAACAGATGACAGGAAACAATGAGCGAGCAATGAGGAAATGATGTCGTTGTCGTGTGCGGCGTTATATATACACATTCAATTACATCTCACTGCAAACAATCAAACACTTTGTTAAAGGATGCTGGCAAAATGCAAGATACTGTTTTGACCCAGTTTCGTCCATTTAATTTCAGCGCTCATCTGTAATCTTCTGTGAGGACAAAGCCTCCATCTGTTGACGGCTGAGACTCCAGCCACACAGAGCAGAGAGACTCTCCTCTTTAATTACACGCTCACTGAAGAGACAAGTGATACTAACACAGTGACAGCGGGCTCAGCCGAACCGATCCGTCTAATAGAGAGACTCCAGGTAATGACAGAGAGAGGGATTATCAATGTTTCATTCATTCAGTGTTAGTGCAAAACCTGCCAATATAATGATCTGAGTCACAAACGGTCATCATCATCCTTTAAAGCAGTCTTACCAAGAAGAATCGAATTTTACCTTATTATTTAATAAAAGTTCAACCTTTGAAAGGTATCACTATCCAATTATAAATGTATTATTTCAAATAGAAACTTA